>JAZGTJ010000518.1:0-26898 GCA_036877575.1 Botia almorhae
AAACATTAAAGTGTGACAAACATGCAAAAAGATTGGAAATCAGGAAGGGGGCCAACACTTTTCACACCACTGTATATGTGTAGTTTCAAGATCAATAACATTGTTTTTGTTTTATAAAACTTTTTCTGATGTCGTCTTTGCCAAAATTATTGAGCCACGAACAAATGGATCTAAATTGTGTCGTCATAACCTTGTAATTTGTAATTAACTAAGTGAATATTTATCAAAGCTCTGTGTAATAAGACAAACCCAAGACACTGATAAGTTATCATAAGTTCAGCTTTGGCAAAATCTCCATCATCCTTGAACAATACGCCATGATGGTTTTTCCACAATACTTTGAACATTGCTCTTCATATACAATGTTCTGGTCTATTCACATGGTCATGCTGTTTAGCATTCATTTGCTGGGTTTTATTATGTATCCTGTCTTTATAGTTTGACCACTCACTCAAGCTTCTTTCAACCACTGGCTGATTTTGGGGAGGTACTTGATGCCATAGGAGAAAAGTTTTTAGATGTCATTAGTTATTTTAAATATAACACACAGTTATGACTCCATATACATTTTTTTAGTTTTTTTATCTGTAAAAATTAGTTTTTGTAATGCCAGGTTTGGTTGCCAATGAGACACAAATATTTTTATGGTCTTCATGGTAGTTGTCACCATTGTAACTGGTCTCTTTTATGTGTATCTGGCATCCCAGTTTATAGCTGGTATGAAGGATTTCACACCAACTGTCATCCTTAGTATGAAAAAATGTTGATCACCGTCATCTAAATCATGCTTTTTAAACACATGGGTTATGTTGGCTGTCAGCAAACTAGCATCTAAATATTCGTGCCAGCGTTCTAAAAAAAACTTGTTTTATCATGTTGATACATTTGAAAATGTTTAACGTAATGTTTCAAAAATAGAAATAGATTTTCATTTAGGGAACAAACCAGTTGTTTTGTCTTAGTGTATCTCTTAGCAACCACAGGACTATAAACAACTCTTATAACATAGTTAAATGGCTATAATTATGTTGTGACTATAAACCACAGAATGGCTGTATTGTTCATCACTGTAATGGCTGTCTTTATCAGAATGACTTTATTTTTGCTGTAGCCACTGAGTGGGTTGGAGCCGCCAAGAGATCCTATGCACTCTGTTTGAGTCAGGTACTGGGAGCCATAGGGGAGGTTTTTTGCCCTCATATTTTATGTCAGAGAGAACATAAGAAGAATGGAGAATGGTCCAGGTTAATAATGACTGGCTCAACTGGACTTGTGGCCCTTTACACATGGTATGTGTGTAACAGAGGTTTAGAGAACAGTCGATATTATGACTATTTGCTATTTAATCACTTTTGTGCTGTTGTGCAATTTTACAAGTTATTACACGTGCCATTTGTTCTGAGTAAATAATTGGTCAGTGTAGGTCTTTGTAGGTTTTAAAAGGAAAGGCTGCTTATAGAGGGGGTATAAAAACACTTTTGTCTTCCTATGTAGTCATGAAATATTTCCTGAGTTCATTCTTCTAGCATTTTAAATCTAAGCTAGAAAAGTTCTGTAATTCCAAAGTACACATTTTAACATAAGCTTGTCTTTGTGTTGTTAATACTTCAGGGGAACTATACGCATGGCGTATTACAGCCTCACTCTGAATGCAGGGGAGTTTCCTCATTCAGCTTATGTTTGGCCTTTCTGAGGTGCCTGTCCACTTTATTTGCATGTGGTTGTTGGAAACAGTTGTAGGGAAGGCATTCCTGATAGGTACCCTCCTAATTGGCAGCATTTTCTGTCTCCTGACTATTGCAATTCCACAAGTTGAACTTGTTAACTTTTTTATAAAATCATATAAATACAATATAATGAATCCTGCTGTTAAATTATCTGCATTCTGTGCTGGTGATGTCACAGTCGTGCTGATAATAAGCACAACAGCATGATTCCAAGTGTGATATTGCTTAAATCAGTGATTAAATGTTGATATGTGTTGTACAGCGATTTAAATAATGTGATACTCCACTTAAAGCCATTACATTGCCATCGCTGCTTATACAACATCTGGAAGATTTCTCACAAACGGGGCAGGCAGTATTTTCTTCATTTACATTCAAGAGCTGTTTCCCACTTCTATCTGGTAAGCACAAGCACCAGCTGTTTTGCATGTGCAGGAATGAGACCTTCATTATTTGAATGCAGCTATATAATAAATCACTTGCCCATTCCAGTCAGATAGTCACAGAACTGGGTGCCACAGTCGCACAAACAGCAAGTACGTTGTCTCCTATTCTTGGCATGCTGAAGGTCTACAACGTTTCTATACCCACGGTGGTGTTTAGCATTTTAGTAATAACAACTGGGGCACTGGCCTTCTTCCTGAGACCAGATCTGCTGAGCTGCCTGAATTCACAGAGGAGGCAGAAGGCAAAAGGTACATGTACTACAGCAACAGAGTGAATCAGGGTTATTCAGATTCAGTCCTAGTCGACCACTATCCTGCAGAGTTTAGCTTCAAGCCTAATTAAACACACCTGCATGTAATTTTCCATTAAATCCTAAACACCTTACCTAGCATATTCAGGTGTGTTTAATTAGGGTTGGAACTAAACTATGCAGAATTGTAGCCCTCGAATAACCCTAGAGTACATAATTAACATCAATCCTTAAAACATTAATAATGTATTAGGTAAATATTAATTCATTTTTTTACTTTTTATTTATTCTTTGATACCCTACTCAAGTCACCCAATAGGTCCTTTATGATTTCTTGAAAGGCGATATTTAAAGAAACATTTTAGTTATCCTTCAATCAAGGCAAAATAACTAAACTCTATCTCGGTGTGCGAAACCAAGAATGACTGCTGAGGATTATGAAGCCAAAGCGACCAAGTTTTATAACCCCTTAACTTCTTGCAAAGGGGTGTTTATTTGTCTATATTTCTATTAAAGTGATTTTTGCTTTCCCATTCAACATTATGGAAATATTTGTAGATTCTTTGGTCATATCAGTTAAATAATTAGCAGTAAAGTTCTTGGTGAATTACTGTTTTATTTACTTAATTAGTTATTGATGCTTTGATACAACAAAGACAGGAATCAATTTTTATGATAATATATGAACATCAATATAAAATCACAATATATAAAGGATCACTGTTTACCCCCTAACCTAATTTCATATAAAAATATTTTTTCTTTTAACTGAAATTTTGTAAAATCAACATCGTTCTACTTTATATATCTTCAATTGACAGCAAACCTTGAGTTTTAACACTTCTAGAAAATTTCTAGAGAACAGATCTAAAAATACAAAATAATATTTAGTAATAAAGCAGCCATACTCAGTATACATTGATTAATTAGTCACATTCCAGTAATACAATTATTGATTATACAAATCAAATAAAATCTACTTGAAATCTACTCATTTAAGATATTTCTTCTGTTTATTTGTATTGAAGTTGGTTCATGGAGCCATGTTACATGTCACTAATTCAAAAAGTCAGATATCCAATCATTTTCAGCACTTTGTGGCAGCACATCAGTGACAGTGTTTGTTTGATTGGATTGGCTGGAACTGTTCTGTGCTGATTCTTGAGGCATAGCAGGAATAGATGAAAATAAATCATTTTCAAATAAGATGCTCTCTGTTGTCTTGGCAACCGCACTGTGACCCTCTAACCCAGTAAAATCATCGAATGGGTTTGCATTGGACTGTGTTGTTTCCACATTAAATGTGTTTATGTCTGTGTTATCAGTAGCACTTGTAAAAATGTTGTTTGCGAACGGATCAAAAAAAGGATCAGAACTTTTTTGACTGATCTCAACTGAGGATGAACCTTGTTCAGAACTGAATAAATCAAAAGCATCCATCTGAGTTGACTTAATTTGTTGTACGTCAAAAACGCTTTGATCAAACACATTAGAAGTTTTTGCATTTTCCTGATCAAATACACTATTAACCTCACTTTGAATTAGATTTTCCCCGGAGCTTTTTTGATTGAACACATCTGAAGGAACTGACAGTGCTGATGGGTCGCTCTCTGAACTTATGAAGTCAAAAACTCCATTTGAAGCAGGTTGACCATTTACTCCCTCAAAAGGATTTTGACTTTGCCTCTCATTGTTTGGCATCATAGCAAAGAAATTATGTTGACTGGACACTTGATCAGGAACAATAAGTGTATTGTCACCTCCAAAGATATCCAGTTCTTGTTCTGGCAGATCGCTCATGGCAAAGGGATTGTCATACATTTGTGAGGAAACACCAGATTCATTGGATAAAATCACTGCTTTTCCATAAGACATTGTCTCAATGTTTGACTCTGACGTACCAAAAATATCGAGAGCCTCTTCAGTCAAATTCACAGAAGAACTTAATATCGCATCTCCACTTGATTCACTTTCTATCTGCGTTTTTCCTTCAAAATGATCTTCCTGCGATAAAGAGCTTTCTATATCAGCAGATGAAGATTTTATTGATGGTGTTTCAAAATCCATAACGTCTGTGACTGTACCACTGTTTGTGTATTGAAGAGATGCTGTATTTGAATCAGAAAAGGCTGAACTGGTATCAAGACTCATAACCTGGGATGTAAACACATCAGATGAATCAAGAAGACCTGCTATATCTTCATTCTGAGGTAAAGAGAAGTTCAGGTTCCCTTCGAGACCTAATGGATCTGGAACATCTGGAAAGGTGAGATCTATATCGTTTTCTTGTAAATCCACAAGACCCTTACTGTTATCAGTTTCCCCAAAACCACCAGAAAGAGTCTTGAGTTCTGCAGCTAGATGAGGCTCTGTTGATAGCACAGTCTCCTCGGCAGAACTTCTACTAGTCAAAACAATGGGATGTTCACTGGTCTTGTCAGCATTAAGTTCTTTTGGAGCATCGCTAAGTGAGTTGTGTATTGCTTCTATGGGACCTTGAGCACCATTTTCCGAGGTGGTCTTAGTCGGAAAAGATGACGTAAAATGATCTTGAATCAATGCAGTGTTCTCATAATGCTCTTTTCCTCCAGCGTTCTCATTTTCCTCCTGACAGGCTGTATTTGCAGTTTCTGGAGGAGAAGATAAATCATCCTGAATGAATGCAGGGTTCCCACATTCTTCTGGTTCTCCAGCCTTCTCTTCCTTTTCACATACCGTATGTGCAGTTTCTGTTTTGGGTTCTGGTATTTTCTTTACATCTGGATCTGTTTCAGTAGATGACAAGAGCCTGCTCAATAAATTTCTAGGTTTGCCATCAGGTCTCTTGCTTTCCATTTTTGACTCACTCTTGTTCTCTTTACCTTTTGGTACAGATGTAAAGAGTTTGGAAAGAGGACTTTTCCCCTTTGACCAGGACCCTTTATTTACTTTATCTACTGGCTTTTTGTCAGCAGTCTTTGTGTTGCTTTTCTCATTAGTCTTTGGGGGTGTATTCAACAAATCAGGATCTTTAGATTCATCTGTAATTATATCTGTGGCTTCCTGACTTTTGGAGTTGGAAGTAACATTGGTGTTAGTCTGTTTCCCAATAATCACATCATTCTTTATTTCTGTAATCTGCTCCAGATCACACAATTCACTACTTTGTGTAAATGTTTCTGTTTCACACGATGCAATTTCATTTACCTGCAGTTCAAAATGTGGAATTGTTTTTAGCTCACTTATATTTTCCTCAACTGCCTTTGTTTTCCCATCCAGTTTGCTTTGCATCGGCAAGATATTTTCCTGCTTTCCTGACTGGGGTAAATTATCTGGCATTTTATCTGAAGTTTTGGGGTGTTTTTCAGAATAATTGCTGTATGAATCATTTTTGGTTTCAACCAAACACTCCTTAGGAGATTCCTTTATTTCTTTAACTGATGTTAAAGTTGTCACATCTTTATTTGTTGTCGTTACATCGCCATTGGGAACTTCAGGTGGAGGTTCATCAAACACCTCAGTGCTATGATCTCCCAGGATCTCCATGTCATTTGTCACATCTGTGTTGACAATTGACGCGAACCGAACAGTCTTTTTTGTTTTTGTTGGGCTATTAATGTTCCCCTGTTCAGGCAAAGTCTGTTCTTTCACAGAATCTGGTCTGAAGGTAACAGAATTTAGATCTTGTTTTGTGGCTTTACCAGCCTGTTGAACTCTACTTTGTGTTCCGCACTGTGCAGATGAATCTGCAGACTTTTGGGATGGTTTTGGACCTTCTGGCTGAGGTGTATAAATAGGTTCTGTAACCCCACCTTTAATTGTGGAAGAAGTTGACACTGTATTTGCCTTCTTACCAACATGAGGTGACAGCTTAACTGAGGTGTCAGTTTCATCCAGTCCAGCATTAAGCCTGTTTGTTCCAGGAGCATCCCTGGACATAAACTTTGCAGAAGAATGGTTGTGATATGACCAGTCTGTTATCCTTTCTGAGGCCTGGGAGTTACTTTGTGAAACAATACTTTGTTTGGTCCTCTTGTTTTCCGGGGGCCAGTTAATTTTAAGCTTGTTTCTGGTATCAGGGCTGAATTGAGCATCTCTTTCTCGTTGCTGTAGTGATGGAATGCCTGTAGATACCTGAGATAAAGGACCATCAACATACGTAGGCTCTGTTGTATGTGCCAAGCTAAACTTGTTAGCAGGTTTGAGTTCCTCTGTTTTTGCAAGCCAGTGGTCTTTGTGTTGCTTGTGGCCAAAACCCTCATCATAGTTTCCCTTTCTCTTAAATAACTGTTGGTAGTGTGACGTGCAGTAGAATTCTCCATAAAGGGCGGAATAATTGTGAAGGCTGTAAAAAATAATAGCATGTAAAGTTTCATAATAAGTAAAATTCGATATAAATTCTTATTGAAATCATATGGAATCGATGAATTGTTGTCATGTATTATGATTGGAATGTTAAAATCTCTGTAATGAATGGATTTGATTGAGTATATGATTACATTTGATTAATGTTTTAATTAGAAAATATATTTAAAAATGGTATGAATCAGGGGTTTGATTTCAAAATTACACTGAAGCTGAATTTGTCTTTTAACTTTCTAGAAAGATGGATGTTCTCCATATGCCAGATCATAGTTCTCACCTTAACTTTGTTCTACAATATTTGCAGCAAAAACAGTTGTTATGTAGGATTAGTTTATCTGCCACCATTTTCTCCATTGTGTAAACTGGTGTGAGGCAGGCAGAGCACATCTCTTTAGCAGGTGACAGGAACTATGGCAACAATATAGATATACATAGATTATGAGTATATATCAATTATACTGTACACAGAACATAACCTTCTCATGTCAAATAAAAAAAATTCTTAAAATATAATATAGGTATGTATTGGAATCGATTCTATAGGCTAATAAAATTATATTTGAAACTTTTTTGTAGCATATTTAAATATTCACCTTTTATTTGTGGATGCTTTAAACAGTTATATATTCTAAATAAAATATAACATATACAGCTTTGGAAGTATTTTATTGAGTTTAATATACAGTACTTGAAACAAACAAGCAAACAAACATTTAACATCATCCATTAACACAACAGTATGTCAAAACGGTATGAAAAATCTTGCTATACTTTATTGTAAATATAAAGCACCACAACAAAACAGTTTATACAAAAAATCAGGATAGTATCTACTATATATTTTTTTCTTTTTAAGAGGAAAATGGAGATAAAAATGACATCACCAAAACATATTATTAATGTTACAAAAGGGAATGCCAGGTTAATGTTTCTTTATGTTTGAATGACCGAAAGTAACAAACACTTTGCTGTCTTTTGCTTTAGATGGAGTATTTGAAGAGAAGGTGTGGCCGGACCTTTGCGATATGGGTAATGTCATGACCTCAAACCTCCCTGGATTAACAACATCAAAAGAGGAAGATAATTCCGCCTCAGACTGTCTTGTAACAAACGTAGATCTTTCAGAGGAGAAATATGTATTTCCAAAGCAGTCAATCTCTTCATATTTCTCACTGACAGTCTTGCTTCCAATAATTCCACTTCCAACCTCAGGAACCGTTTGTACTTCAAGAACGCTCACATTCCTTCTAGGACTTTGAGGGCTACAGATGTGGCTGGCAGAGCTTGTTTCAGCTGAGGACTGTCTGAAGGTGCTGTTTGCCTTAAATTGGTCATTTGATTTTGTCTCCACCGGTTTTCTCGCAGAAGAATGAATGGAAATAAATGAAGGAGAAGAAGGAAGATTAGAGTGCGGCGTGCCCATTAGAAGTTGAGGTACATGTGGAGCCTTACTTGGCAGCTCTGAATAGGGTTTCTCACTCTTGTTATCAGTACTACATGCCTGAATAGATTGTGCAGGCTTTGCTTTGCTGGACACAATGCTTATTTTCCTAATGCTATTTGTACTTGAAGAAACATGGTCAGCATCTAGAGATTCACTAAACAGGCCTGCCAATCCTGCAATGTCTGCCTCAGACTTTAAATTTGAAACAGAATACAAAGCTTTTTTTATTGCTTCCTCTATATACAAAAGTTTAGCTAATGTCTGCTCTTTCAAATTGATAATATCCATGCTTGCCTTCTCTAGATCTTCAAAAGCAGCCTCGACAGAAGATACACTTTCTACATCATCTCTTAAGCCCATTGTTTCTGTGCCAGTTCTCTTTTCCTTTGGAGAAGGTCTGTGTTTTGTGTTTTTTACTGGACTGGAAATCCAAGTAGGCATGTTCTCATACAAAGTCTTCAAAGATCTAACATCCACCTCACAGGTCTCCCCCTCTATTTCTTGAACTTTTGACAAAATCATTTTCAGCTCCTCTCGTCTCATAAGATTTTCGAAGATCTCCATGGCTGCTTTTACGTTGCCCCTCATAATCTCATCTTTGTGGACGGACAGCCTCTGGCGACGCTCATCTTCAGTTTCCCTCTTTGCTTTCTTTTCTCTGAAAACAACTTTATTCTCAGGGTTATTGTGCTTTTCAAAGGTTTGATTGCATTCTGAAGGCACTTCGTGTTTTTCAGGTGTTGCACGGGTGTCTCTGCTTTTACCTGCTCTGGGCAGGTGTATGTCAGGTTTATTTGTGTTGTCTTTGGAGCCTTGTGCATGTTCCTGGGTGGTTTTATTTGGAACAACTTTAATTTTCTTTGGAAAGGAGGAGATTGCATCTGTAGTAGCTGTTTTCTTTTCTCCAAAATTCTGAAGTGCCACGTTAAAGCCCATGTTTAATTCTTCACTGTCTTTTGAGTAATTCTGCATACACATCCTGATCTCCTCAGCAGCATTTATCTTCTGAATCACATTTTTCTCCATTCCTGTTCTACCACAGACAAAGGAACTGTCATCAATATTCTCTATGTTACAGACTGACGGTATGTCCATATGTTCCATGTGTGAATTCTGAACCCATTGCTCAGTGTACTGCATCTTCTGAAGATCAATAGGATCTGTGACTTTTGTGCTTTGAATGTGTTCATGATTGTCTTTAACTTTGCAGGTTTCCATTTTATGCGAGGAAGTTTTCTTGATGGGTGTCACTTTGAGTGGGATTGATGGAGTCTTTTGGTTACTAATAAGTGGCTCTGTTAAACTTGGACAAATGTGTGGGGTTTGAGGTTGGGAAGGAGTGGTGATGTTCAAGGGTTTTGCCGGAATAGCTGGTTTTTGGCCTTTAACCTGATGACTAGTTTTTGGAGGGATAGTTGGTGGATGTTTACTAGATAACTGGTTTGGATTGTCTGAGTTGGAACTAATGATATGTTCTGAGTTCAGTGCCAGGAGGGTCAGATGCTCACTGCCAGTCACTGAAACCGAAGAAGACAATTCATTGTCAGATGAAGATAATTGTACAACACAACTCTGCTTGCATTCCTCAATCCCTGAGTCATTTTTCATCCTATTCTGTTTATGAGCCTGTCCAGATTTTCTATATAACATTGCTGCCTTGTAATCCCCTTTAGAAATGTTAATGCTAGATCTTTCAAGACACTCAAGTGTCTCTTTTAAATTACCTCTTACAATCTCCTCTCTGTCTACACTTCTCTGCTCTTTTACAGCACTTTGTAAAGACTGAATTGCGGCCTTCACATCACCTCTAACAATTTCTGTCTCTGTCTCTGAAAACTGAGGATTATTATCTAGCCCTGTTGAAACTGTTGCATCTTCTCTCCTTGCCACTTCACTCTGATGACAAATTCTGTCACTGGATCCCTGATCCTTCTCTATGCCACTAACCTGTCGAAATGTTGTAGTTATCCGCTGGTTGCTGGAGGATGATGTTGTAGATTCCTGCACCGATGAGATGCTTTGGCACTGAGATGATTCATTTAGATTGCATAACTTTCCAGGAGTAACAGGTTCTCGTTCTACTCTCATACTTTGGTTCTTTGCCCTCTCCAGTGACCTTTTGGCAGCCTTAACATCCCCTGAAATGATTTCCTCCTTTATTAATTTTCTTTCCTCTTCATCTGAGCACATTTCTTGGATCTCTGTTTTCAGGTCATAAATGGTGCCTGGTACGATGACCTCGCGTTCCATGTGCATACTTTGCTGCTTTGCCCGCTCCAGGGATTCAAGTGTCGCTTTGATGTCCCCAGACACTATTTCCTCTCTCTGTACCATGATTGGCTGCTTGGTTGCTTCATCAAGTTGCTGCTTGGCAGAAAAAACATCACCTTTTATTATCTCCTCCTTTGGCACACTGTTTCCAATAGCCTGGTCTGTACTGACTTCAGAGAAAACCTTTTTAGCATTCTTCACATCTCCTGGTACAACATCCAAGACCGTTCTTTCAGCTTGCTCTCTCTGTTGGTTAAGGTGTCTCTTTGCCTCCTTCACATCACCCTGAACAATCTCAATTTGGTCTCTTAAGGAGGATGTTGGTTCCTCGTCAGACAGCTCTCGCTGTAGACTTTTAAGAGAATAAAGGTCACCTTTTTCAATACAACTTCTATATAAACCAACATTTCCCCTCTCATTTTGCTCCAGTCTGCAGGACGACTTGGTCTGCTGGCTGTTGACTGTGGCAAGAAGGTTGCCGATGGTAGACTTGACATCTCCTCGTGTGACATCTTCATACTCACTTGACGTGGTTTTTTGACAGTGAAGGGAATACACAGTCATTTCTGGCTGCCCTTCTTCAGATTCTTGCATTACCAAGCCTGTCTTGATTGACTTTTGCTGAACTAGCAAGCTCTCAATAATTTTAACAGCTTCTTGAATCTTGCACTCAGCATCTGTGTTATCTGCCGGTCCAGGCTGTTGAAATGGAATTTCAAGCACTGTGCTGTGCACCTTGCCTTCTTCATCCTCTTTAATAAGAACAATATTAGGTTTCAGGTTTGGTCTGCGCAATAACTGTAGCATTATGTTCCTGATGTTTCCTTCAACAACTTCCTCCTTTTGAACTTTGGGACCCTCATTGTTGACAAACAGATATTTTGCCATGTTTACATAATTATAATCATTGGCCTGGATGATGATTCCACTTGAATGAATAAATGTATGATGACAAAGACAGTAGAGTATGTCTGTCACACTTTCCACCATGATTTTGTCCAGTGGTGTGGTCTCAAATAACCATGTGGTGCTTTTAACATCTGCCTTAGGAATATCCTCCTTTGACGAGACAATCTCTTCATTGGATTCTTGGTTCTTAATCTTATCCAGGGGCTGTGATTCAAATAACCAAGTGCATCGTTTTACATCGCCTTTTTTGTTATCTTCTCGATGTACAGTTTGCAAGGTATTCTGCTCATGTGGCTCACCTTTCAGAGTATCGATAGGTTGATTCTCAAAGAGCCAGG
The DNA here is from genome assembly GCA_036877575.1 of Botia almorhae. Lineage (NCBI taxonomy): Eukaryota > Metazoa > Chordata > Actinopteri > Cypriniformes > Botiidae > Botia > Botia almorhae. Next base: position 11,731 of record JAZGTJ010000518.1, read on the forward strand.
TAGAAGTACGTACATCACCTTGCTGAACATCTGTAACACTCACCATCCTCACATACCTCTTTTGGGCTACTTGCTCAGTCTCAAAAAGTTCTTTGTTTTGTTGCACATTTTTCCCATGACTTATATCTTCCACAACTCTCACTGAGGGTCTTTCACACTCTGTGAGAGAGTCGAGGGGCTGTGTCTCAAACTTCCAGCGTGCTGATGTCACATCCCCCTTGAGAACATCCTCCTGTGTAACCGCTCGTATGACATAAATTTCCTTGTCTGCTTGAATGGTATCAAGCGGTTTGGTTTCAAACATCCACCTTGCTCCCCTCACATCTCCTCTCATCATTTCCTCCTTCTTTACTGTGGTAACTTCATGAAACTGTCCATCCTTGTCCTTAATAGCATACAAAGGCTGGGATTCAAAAAGCATAGTGCTTGACTTAACATTGACACTTGTGTTCACAGGTTTCTCAACACTCATTGACTGCTGCTCAAGCAGCTGGTCTTCATCCTTGATTTTGTCCAGAGAGAAAGTTTCAAAAATAAACTTTTTGCTTCCAACATCACCGCTTTCGACATCATTGACACTGCAGGTTATTCTGTCCTCCCTCTCATTAATGTCACAGATAGGCTGATTTTCAAAGAGCCAAGTGAATTTGTGGACTGATCCTGGCTGGATTTCATTGTTCTGCTCCGGGATGTTTGACTCTTTGATGCACTCGCCTCCTATTTTATCAAATGGCTTGGATTCAAAGATTTCTTTGACTCGAGAAACATCTCCAGACTGGACATCCACTTGACTGACATATCTGACATTTTGAGTAGAATCTGTTTGCTGTGTTATTCTGTCCAAAGTTTCAGTTTCAAAAAGGTGCTTCACTGTCTTTACATTGACATCACTTTTCACATCTTCCTGCACAGTACTGCACAATTTCAAACTGAATTCCTCCTTGTCTTTAATGTTATCTAATGGCTGTGTTTCAAAAAGCCAAGTGTGTGATTTCACATTAGCTTTTGGCACTTGCTCTACATTCTGGTTTCTCTCTGATTTGTCATACAAAATGTCCATTGGTTGTGTCTCAAATAACCATTTGCATGTCTTCACATTACCCTTTTGAAATTCTTCCTGTGTTGCTGTCGTATCCACTTCTTTCTGATTGAATTTTAAATGGATGGAATCCAGAGGTTGTGTTTCGAACATCCATTTTGCTGTTACTACATCATTTGTCTCATCTTCTTGCCTTGTAATGCCTCTGATGACTTCTATTTTGTCCTTACCTTCCTCAAACTGGTCTAGGGGTTTTGTCTCAAACATCCACTTGTAATTCTGGACACTTCCTTTAATGCATTCCTCTCTACTGACAGTTGTTACCTCATGGAAATTTCCAGCGCAATCCTTAATTGCATACAAAGGTGTGGTTTCAAACAGTGAACGGTTGCGTTTGACGTCCCCAGCTGTCACATCACACAATTGAGTGTGTGCATTCTCAGAGTGGGAGATGTGACTAATAGGTATTGTTTCAAAAAGATTCTTAAAGGTCTTGACATCTCCTCTCTCTACATCTTGAACTTTGCTCTCTCCTTCACTGGTCATTTTAGAAACACTAAACTTCTCAAAATGCTGCTTTTTGTCTTTAACTTCTCCTTTTTCATCGCTGGACAACGTAACTTTTTTTAGATGTCCCACCTCATAGCTGTCTTTTAGAGTGTCAATAGGCTGTGTTTCAAAAAGCCATAGGGTGGACCCTACATTTCCTCCAACAATTGCCTCCTTTCCTAAACCTTCACCCAGGGACTGTCCTTTAAGTGATGACACAGACTGGACATCTGCTTTCCCTGAAAAGTCCTCCACTGTTGCTTGGAACTTCTGTTCCTCCACAACACCTTCATGAATTGCATCAAGTGGTTGGGTCTCAAACATCCATCTCTTCTTATCAACTCCACCCTTCTGGGCTTCCTCAAGTGAGATTCCCCGAATTATCTGCATACCAGCTCCTTTATTAATGAGGTCCAAAGGTTGAGTTTCAAATAACCAACGTGCTGTTTTAAAGTTACTGCTCTGGATTTCCTCTCTGCAGATTGATTTGATTTCATGGATATGACCACTGCTGTCTCTAAGTGCACAACAGGGATCTGCTTGAAAGAGTTTGACAGTTTTCTTCACATCTCCTTTCTGTTCCTGGAGTTCTGATTTTAACGTTAGGAAATGCTGATCTTCCACAGAGCAGCAGCGGCCCAAGGCATCCAATGGCTTGGATTCGAATAAGAGACGGGCTCCCCTCACATCCCCCTTCTGAATAGGTTCCTTCAGTATGACCTCCACAATTTCATCATCCTCCTTTTTGGATTTACTAATTGAATCCAGAGGCTGTGTCTCAAATAACCAGGTGGCTGTACTAACGTCTCCTTTGACCAGACTTGATATTTCACTACCTGTGGCACATTGACTGTCAAACACTGAATTCTCGAACAAGGAGGATGTGCCCCTCACATCTCCACCCTGAAGATTTTCCTCATCAAGTAATTTTTTTGTTTCATGTGGGTCTCCAATGTTGTCGAGAGTCCAGTTTTCGAATATCCAACGCATGGATTGGACTTCTCCCTGATGCGCCATATCTACTGCTTGGGGATTTATTACTTCTATCAGTTCCTCGTCTACGACATCATCAAGGTTCTTCCTTAGTTCAGGATGAATGTGTTTAAAAAGACGTTTCAGTTCGCTTTTTTGTCGTTGCTGGTAGAACTCTGAGAAGGTTTCTTTTGGAGGTGGTACAGGCAAGAAGTTCTGGCTTAGATCTTGTTGGATGGACTCCAGAACCTGAGGTCTTGGTAGAGGAGGTGGAGGGGGAGGTAAATCATCATCTCCACTGGCTGCATCTGTCACTTTAACCTGTTTGGCTACTTCTGCCATCTTGGATGCAAAAAAAGAAGAAGCATGAAGGCTGAAGTTACTCTCCACAGTGCAATGAATTATATTGGCATAATTGTAAATTTTATATTCTAATGTTAGTAACTAATGTAGCATTAAATGCAGCCATACTTTACCTTTTTCTGTGAGTTTAGCTGGGCATGGTTGATTAGTTCACTGCACACCATCTCTATTCATGTGAGGCTTGACTCCATTTATGAGAGTATTTAGTACCCTTGTTAGTACAAAATTCAGCTATGCTACATAAAAACATTTTTATTTCCAAACCTTATTCTCTGTGAGAAAGCTTGAGGGTTATAAACAAGAACAGCATCAATAGTATTGTCTATATTATGTTTCATTGTACCGATTTAAAGCTATTAAAGGCAGCACTATTTTCATATTCATTAAAATATTTAATATGTTTATCTAAATATGAGTAGGGCTATGAGGAATGTTGCTTCGCCCTTAAGATATATGGTTGCTACAAAAGTTTGCATTTTTATTTATACTTCTCAGGTTATGATAAACATGCTTTGCTTTCACTCCATAACAAGTAATTGAATTGAATTAGTTTTTCCATAGCTTTGACATTACATTACATTACATTGTATTCATTGCATTATGGGCAGTTTATCAGTGGCAATCCTGCGTGAATGGTAATTCATATTCATATACTCATATAAATAATAGTTTTATATTATAAATAATATAAATAATCACACAGCACATATTAGCATTAGTTATTAGTCACACAGCAGGGTCACATAACTATCTTGAAAGTGGGCCAAAATTGTTGTTCATACCTTGCTTTGTTTCTTCTTCCCACTCAAGCCCAAGTGCTCCTGGATCACGCTGCCCTAAGAAAGAATTTGTTTAATTATTCCCATTTTTAATAGAAAACAGACTTAATTTGCATTAAAATACATTTCAATCAAGCAAAGGTATTTAGGAGTTTCTATACTTTAACATGCGTAAGTCTCATTCTTTACAGCATTGCATGTGTTTGTGTCACCCAGTCTGAGCACTTGACCTTTAAATCATAGATGCCTGTGCGGTGTGAGTGATATGACTCATACAACAGACACTCACTGGCTGTTCGGTGGATACTGATGCGTCTGATGCTGCCACCTTTGAGAGATAAAGAGCAGATCTGTCTTTCACAGATGGGATGGGAGAGACTGTGAACTTCTGTTTGTGCTCCTGAAAATAGGACGATTCCTTCAGGTCTGCCTTAAAATGTCTCTTCTCATCTATTTTATATGAGAAACAAAATTGTTACACAAAACTATAATAAAAGTGATTTACGACTCATGCTCCCTTAATGCAAATGAAGCTTTAAACAGCTGTTTCTGAAGTATGTATGCAATGTTAATGTGACAGGAAATGCCAGAACCCAAAATATCTGTGGCACGTTCTGTAAGCAAGTTTTATCATTTAATAATGAATTGCTGCTTTTCAAAATTAACACATGTAATATATGTAATAAATAAACCACATTAATGTGTTTAAGGTGGATTATTGACCATCAAATATCCACCTTAAAAACATAAAGGCTATAAATAAAACAAGAGTGATCTGACCCAGTTGTTTGGCCATCTATTGGCCCTGGAAACAGACACACTGAGTATATATATAGAGAGAGGCTGGTGATGGTATGCTTTTTATCTGTGGGCTATTATTACTCCTTAAGAGCCTATGGAAACTATTTAGTTTGACACATAGTGTAAGGTTGTTGAATTGCAAGATGTTTAGCATCAGTAAACAAATTTAAAAACAGAACATGTAGGCCTGTGCCTTTTCTACCTACATATTTCAAATAGATTGTTTTTTTTTACAATGACATTCAATGAACCAAAATCAACTGGCTTGCATGTCATTCTAAAATGTGAAAAGAACACAACTGCACTGTCAGCTGTGACACTGTGACCCCTTTAAAGGTTTATCATTCTCAGGGGACCAAACATTCTGTGGCTAAGCTTCCCTGATTCAGATCCGGGAATTCCGATCAAGAATTTCGGATAAACTGTGGAAACATTTTCATTATTTTGTTTTTCATCTTGTAATAAAATTTTCATCTTGTAATATATCAAGACAGTAAATAGGCAGTTTGTAAAGTTATGTACTCTGTATCTTTTTCTCTATTTTCTGTTTAGTGTGCAAGACTTGAGCTGAGAAAAAACAGACTAAAGATTCAGAATACTGAAACTTCAGCAGATGACATCATTGCTGCAGATTACAGTCGATGACATCATTGCTGGTGTTGGTTGTTACTGTCTCAATGAGCACAAGAAAAACTTGCCAAATCTACAGTTATCTTTAAGCTGTTCTATGCATTGTCACAACAAAGCCTTCCCTGTGTAGGGCATTCTGTCTAAAATCAAGAGCACTGACTGCATGGGCTTGCCGGTTGTAATTGATGATTATATTCCAGCATACCTCCGTTTTTCACACTGTAAGCTCTCATAGAACAAAAGAACAGAGACCGTCACTGGCGCCACTCATGAGTCTGGGCTTAAAACGTTTGCATAGCTGGATGAGCACACAGAATAACAGGGCCATACAACACTATGGCCCAGCTAGATACTACTGCTGCAGAGAGACATATCAAGCTGTTTACAAGCCTGGAATAGCTTTCTGATTTGTAACCTATAGAACAGAACTGTATCACCTGTAGCATTGTTGGAAAACCTCAAAACTTTTTTGCTGAGGATTTAAAGGGACAATTCACTAAAGAGATTCACTAAATAATATTTTGTTGTCATTTACTCACTCTTATGTTGTTCCAAACCCATATGACTTTTCTGTGGAACAAAATGTGTTAAGGACTGACAGCCTCAGTCATTATTCGCTTTCATTGTATGGATAAGAAGTGCAATGAAAGTGAATAGGGACTGAGGCTGTCATTCTCTAACATTCTGCCTTTTGTCATAAGGGTAAGAAAATGATCTATATCTTTTAAATGTTCTCTATATTTTGAAAGAAATATTATGTAAAGTTGCACTTAATCTTTGTTTCATGGTCATGTGATAAAAATAAGGTCCGCATGGCCATTAACATAAACGGAAGTAAATCATATAAACAAGTTTATAGAGTGTAAAGTTACTTGGACTTCAGTCAAAGGTCTTCGTCACTGGTTAATTTTAAAACCATATGCCTCCCTGCTTTCCTCCATTTTAGTATGTGTTATTTTATTTAGGAAGTGGTCTAACCTCTAGACATGTATTACATGATCATGTCAGTTAAATGAAGTTTTCAGACCAACCCCTGCTCATAACTGCCTCTAATCAATCTGCACGCACAGGCAGGAATGGAGGGCATGTAGTATCCTAGAATGTGACGGCTTTTTTGATGCTGACAGCTGTCCAAATTATTGTAATATGCGGTTGGTATTTATTCCCCTCAGCTGCCTTCTTTGGTTTCCGGTGAGCACTCAAAGGTATTGTTAAGACAACCAAATTTTGAACCATTACTTAAAATAGGGCAGTATCGACAAAGGCTTTTAATTTGACAACTGAGGCATTTGAAGTGAGCTATTATGTAAATTTCTAACTGAACACAGAAAATTTTAATTCGCAAATACAGTGTTCACTTCTGTCTGTCATGATATTTATCACTCGGCAACATATTCTACGCTATTGTTTGATCGTATGTTCCGGTAATTATATAACCAAACTTTATTATTACTTTTATTATTATATACCCATAAATAATGACATGCCTGTAATACTGATGACAAATTGAAGATATAAGCATTTATAAAAACTATTTTTCTATAGTTTTCAAAATGTAGCAGTAGTAGTAGTAATGTATTAGTTTTCAAACTGCTTTTAGAGATCAGGTTAAATTGTTTAGCACATAAATTATCCTTATTGTCTTTCTAAGTTAATTACTGTATATTTTAGTTAAATATCATTATATAACAAGACCTGGCCCTCAACATCAATAGATGAATTATATAAAATTCACAGGTATAACAATAAATCATAACTTGTCTTAATTACATTAACTGTTCTAGTGTAATTAAGACATAGTTCCCAAATTTAGCCTATTAACAAAAAAAGAGTAATATTAATCACAGGCTTTATCTACACCTCACACACACTTATTATCATACTCACAAAATGAAATGTTTGCTGGTCTTACTGCCCTTTAAGCCTCAGTCTTATATATTTCCCCTGGTGATGTCTGTCTGGTTCCTCGTACCCTGTGCTTCGATGCTCTAGCTTTAGTCCGGTCTCACTCTGTCACTGAGCTTGTCTCTGACCCTCTCTAATGGGCGACAGCTGATTTTTATCACTGCTCACTGTGGAGCAGGGATGAGGCCAGCCTGCTATTTTGGAACCAGCATGGGCGGTATTCCACACGCCTGAGTCAATCAGTGTTTCTGGAAGTGATTGGGGTAGAGGGAACCCCTGTGACCATAGTTCCCACAATGATCACATTAGCCTGACATCCCATATTTGCTTCCTCATGTGTTTCCTCATATGTCATCAGATGTTTCGAAGGTATTGAGAAATGAATAAATTAAGTGAATTTTAGTAACTTTTGGGGGTGGAGGTTGTTCAGAAAGAGTCTCATGTAACGTCTCTATTTATAACTGTTATTTTATTTAATAAGGTTCTAAAACTAAATACTGCTTACACAATGTGGAGTGACGTATGTTGAGGTGTACGCTGCTTGCTAATGATCTCAAAATAATAATGGCACTCACTAATGCCATACATGTACTTGTGAGTATTAATACTTATGATTTATATTGAAACAGAGCCCTATTTGTTATAATTGCTTAATTTGTTTATCTGATTTTTTGAGCTTATATTCAAATTCCGCTAAAATTACACAAGTAACAATTTATATTTTTCCTATAGCCCTAAATTTAAGAACGACTGTGGGTGATGCTATAAACTGAACTTCAGGTTTATTTTGACACAATATTGTATAAGGTGTTTTCTAAATGCATTTGGACACTTAACATTGTACACATTTCTTTGTAACGACTATACGATATCAAATAAAGTGGCAACTACATAAAAATAATGCTTTTTAAAACTGTGTTTATCTTAGTCATTGTCCAGATTACTTTACCATATTACAATTATTGGGAAATGAGGCTTACAAATTTGAATGATGAGAAAGTGCCATATAAATTCAGCTGACTCAATGATCCTGTCACCGTGGTTAAAGCCTTAAGTTTCAGTGTGTTTGTGACAAAAACTAAGTGTTATACTTCAGAAAGAATATGAACTTCTTTTGTAATGCATTTATGATGTTTTATGTGTGTTTTGAAGTTTAAAATCCTCATATACTAGTCATTGTAATTACATGGAAATACAATCAGTAGAATTCTGTTTTTTTGTGTTACACATAAGAAAGTCATATTTACATTTACGCATTTGGCAGATGCTTTTATCCTAAGCAACTTATTGTGCATTCAAGTCATTTTAGCAGTGTGTGTGTTTCCTGGAACTTGAACCCACAAACTTTGCACTGCTAATGCAATGCATTATCAACTGTGTTACTGAACTGAACAATATGAGGGTAAGTAAATGACAGAATTAACCCTATAACTAATCTTTTAACCAAATAATCCTTTACCCACTGGTTCTAAGGTTATTTTAGTAAAGCATGATATCAGTACACTTCAAGCATTCTAGCACCACAGATACTGTACAGTTCATCATCATCTAATTAACTATGGACATGCAGATTGACAAAATATGTGTCAAAATACATTTTATCTTCATTTTGTGTCTTTTGTTTTATAATCTAAACCTAACAAACATCTTTTCATGGAATATTTTCTTTGAAAAGTATGCTTGTGTTATCTTTCTTCAAAGTAAATGAATAAATTGATTTAATATTTAATTATCTTATACAATGGCATTCATAAACGTATGCAGTGGGGCCACTATGTTTTTGTCTACAGTATAACACCACAAAAAACAGCCCAAAGTGTCACCCATTAAGAATATAATGATGTACAGTGTGTCACATCTACTGAACGTGTTGTACGCACCCTTGCGTTTCTACACATTCAGTTCTGTAAAATAAGGCACACTATTTGCAGAATATATTCTGTATGCAACATGTGTATGCAACAATAAATCGTAACTACATGCTGTTTGGATTATCTAAGGAATATTTTTAACACAGACACAGCCGGTCAAATTCCTTCTCCACGGGAGCTTCAGACGACCTCACATGCTTGTGTAGAAAAACTTTAGCTGCCGGAGGGTTTATCTCACATGGGGCATAAAGTTCACATGATCTTTGACCTCAGTTACTGACTAACATCACAGCTGAGTTACATAGAATAAAAACAACTTGTGAAAATGCTCCCTCATTTACACAAGATGTATGGACAATGAATTACTGTTGGTATTTTAATAGTTATGCCGCTTACCATTCAGCCCAATGGGGGATCGGGTGACATATCCAGGAACTCCAGTGACAGTACTCCTTCGTGTTGACTCAAAGCTTTTGTCCCTCTGTTAATAGAAGCGAGGAGATATATTAAACTCTATTAAAATGTTAGCTCAGCTTAACGTGTGAGTTTATGTTGAATTGATTGAATGAATTAAGTCAAACTCCACTTGACTTAATTCCATTCAACATTTTATTTTATTTGGAACAATCCTAAGCTCATGTCATTGCTCAGATGGATACCAAACAACCTTTTAGTCAAAGGTTCTTAAAAGAACCATAAAATCCAACAAAGAATCTTGCAGGAGCCTTTTTTAAGAGTGTAGATATCATGCATACTTATAGCAGGTGGGTCACATGGCAAAGACTATGTTACAAACAAGTCACACATTCAACTTTGTTGAGTCATTCTATGCTGCACGAACACAGACAGAAATAAATCATGACATGATGTTACACACCTGATGAGTCTTGTCCTTTATGGCTGTAGTGACAGTAGTAGTACCGGAATAGCCCTTCTCCCCTCCAGATGAGGTCATGTGACCCGATGGGCTGTTTTTAGAAGGTGCTATGATGTTGAGCCGTGGGCTGCTGACGTAGTCCCGCCGCAGGGCATTCTTCGACTCAAACAGGGTCTTCGGTGCACTACTACCCCACGGGTCTGGCTGAGGCAGCATGTCCATAGAAATACTTCTGGACAAAGTGGGATTTGAGGCACCGAGGGACTCATATCTCCGCCAAAGACTTCCGACTTTACTCTCTTGGGCCTCAGCATAGTTTGATCTTCTCAGCCCAGATGACTGTGATATACAGAGAACATCCATTAATGCCAAAAAAGTGGAAGATTCACATGCATTTGTAGAGCGCTGGTGTTCTATTTAAAACATCTAAATACTCTAGATCAGTGGTTCTCAACTGCTTTATTTCAGAACCCAGATTGTTATGTTGTATGTCTAGTGTCCACCCAACACAGCACCAAAACAGTTTAGCATTAAAATTATACTGAATGAGTTACAATAAAATTGCACAACAGGGCACTTGTATATTGCACACGAACAGCAGAAATCTGATTTACCATGTGGAAGAAACAGTGGGCCATATATCGTATTAATATTCGTCATATTACAGAGTGACAGATGCATTTGCATCAGAAGCTTGACTGAACGCACAGCCTTTGACAACAACAACGAAAGATATTGGAAGTGTTTTTTCGTCTCTTTGCCATTCAAACTATACACAATGTTTCGTTCAGTTGTATCGTATTTATTATATTTAGTGTTTTGTTACCGTATTAGTCACCCACGTGTTGAGAACCATCTGTTCCAGGTTTTAATATAGATGTGTTTTTTACAGCAATGTTCACTTAGAGACAGAAGTGGTTATACCTTAGACCAGGCCTCTTCTCTGCTGACATCTGTAAGCTCTACACAGCTTTCATACCTGACAGAATACATACATTTTTCCATTTGTTATTTATTGATGGTACTATAAAGGACAATTATGGAATATGGCTTACTTGGCTAAGCTGGCTTACTTACCTTTTTACCAGCTGAGACACAGATGCCTTCTTGTCCCAGAGAATCTCAGATGTAGACCAAGAACTATGACCTCCATGGAGACTCTTCATAGACTGACTTCTTCTTAGGGTGAAGCTCATCTTAATAGTGATAACACATCAGTAATTCATTTACAAAATATTTATGCTATATGCAAAACATATATTTCATAGTTCTTGCTGCACTAGCTTATATAACACTTGGAATTTCTTAAACTGTAAATGTAGCCATATAGGAACAGTATATATTCATGAAGAGTATAGACTAAAAGATCAAATCACATGAGAAAAGTAGTTAATCTTTACTAAATTCAATAAATTCCTCACATATATCTTCTTTTCATCTTCTGAATACAACATAATACAAGCTTCTAATTAACTACTTAATTAATGTGAATAATGTGTTTGTTTAGGGGATAAACACACATAATTACATAAACCACAAACAAATTTGAATGAAATGAAAAAGAAATGAAAAAAAACTGATAGTTCTGGCTAACACTAGCAGCACTAGACGAGTGCTAAAGGCACATGATCCACCTGCTTGTCAGCCCTTTTCTCATCTGACTCAGTTAATGTTTATCACCTCTTTGATGCGTTACATGTTCAAAGCTTTGCTGCATTATTTTTACAAAATATGTGCAAATTGCAAATTAAATAATCATGTGCACAGGGAATATTAACATAAAAAGGGGAAACATTAAATGTCATAATTTGCAGCCAGTGCAGTTCATTTTGAGTGACTAAACAGTCAATAAGCCATTAGCCTAAATTAGAGTAATTGCTCTAAGCATGCATGTGTCACTTTATGTAGCTCAAAAATACATTATCAATGATTAAAATGAATCGAAATTAAAATGAAGGGTTACCTTAAGCGATCTGTCCTGTGTTCCTCATTTCCTTCTGTGACACTGTGCTGTGTGAATTGGAGCATCACTCACAAGACACTCCTGCTCACACCGACCAAAGTCCTTTTCTTTACAGCCTGACCTCAGCTCACCGGAAAAGTGCCTGAATTTTTCTCCCCCAATTCTTCCTGGTTAATAGTTAAATAAAAAATTACATAATAAATAATAAAAGTCACATAATAAATAATAAAAAATAAACAATATTTTTTATTATTTAATATTATTAAAACTATTAGTGCTATTAGTGCTATTTATTAAAACTATAAAACTATTAGCGCTCTAGTGCGCTAGTTAACATGTAGCAGTATGTTAGATGTTAGCTAGAGCACTGAATCTCAATCAATTTGACTTTAAGAACCCCCCCCAAATCATTGTCAACAACTAAAATTTGAAAAATAGCTTGACTAGAATATACCTAAAAAATATTTATATTTGTTATAAAAAAATAACCAAACACTAAGAAATATTTTTATTTTTATTTTTGTCTTTTTAGTTTTAGTCATTTTGAGGCCCCTTGGAAGTTTGTTCAAGACCCCCGTGGACCCCGACCCACTGGTTGAGAAACACTTAACTAGAATCTCAACAAAACACTTCAGAAATAAAAAGGTTACTAAGCACTCACATGTCATGGATGCTCTGGACATCACCTTCTAGACACGCTAGGAGGAGCATTTTTCCAGAGTTTATGTGAGTGAACTCTTTTTCTGCAACATCTTTTATTCACCACAAGATGGCGATCTCGGTAACTAAATTTGTAATCGTCTGCGTTCATGCATCTATAAATCATACTCATACTGGTATTATTATACAAATGTTAATAAACACACTATACAATCGATTATTGTGTCTATTAACATTTGTATAATAACACCAGTATTTTGAAATTACATCCTCCCCATACAGTACTAAATGTCAAGATTCACATTTTTTGTGATAGATATTTGGTGCTTTGTCATGTTGTAAAATTTGGAGGTACATTCTGTATTCCATTTCAAGCTTTAGTGGGTCACTGTTCCCATGGTGACGTCAAAGTGGCGTCAAAGGTAGAGCGTGTGTTTATATATCACAAACATGCAGTAAATGATGTGGGGGTCAATAATGATGAAATGGGTTATGAATAGTGTTATTCAGGTCTTTTATAACTCACTATTACATACGATAATTATTATGTCTAATTAAATTATTTACACTACTGTACATTTAAATAAATTTTAGATGTATTAAAATTAGATTTGTTTCAACACTTTTTATATCATAAAGCATAAAGAAAACAACACTGTTGTTACACTAAGTTCTGAAATACTTCTAAAAGGCCAACCTTCCTGGAAAGCTTACTGTTGACCTTAGATTGCAATTTTTGTGCATATACGTCTAAATCAATTGATCAGTTGAACGAATTAGGTGAGAAAGTTGTACTGTACTACATGTACCTATTGGGTATCTATGGCATATCTTTTATAGCTATACTAAGGATAAGGTAAATCCAGAGTACAGCAATGGGAATTATTGAAGCAGGGTTGTGTGAGTAGGGCCAAAACAAAGCAAATTTGATTTTTAAGAGAATAAATAAAATATTAATCATCAAGTGAATGCATATTTTTGAGAATTCTGTCTCATGTTAGTGTTTCTAAAACAAACCTATATATTACTATATAATTAAAATGCGTTATGTCAGTAACACTGCCATGATGATTTTTTACCTAATTTTGTTACAGAACAATTTACATTTACATTTCTAACCATGTACAGCTGCAGACTGAGAAACTGTATCACTAAATCCCCATGGCAATGAAAGCAAAGTTCAGAGAGTCTGCAAAAAAATCAAGAGATCAGCCTGTCTTTTCAGATTCACACTTATGAATCAGTGGATCGGACCCATAGCCGTTGTTGTTGAAAGGTCCCAGCACAAAGGTGCTGCATTCGATTTGCATCTTGGATTTGCATTTTGCATTAGAATCTGCATGTAGATCCTACCTGTGTTTATCAGCAATTTGATTAAAGGTCTTTATATTGCCTCAAGTCATAAACAAATCATAGCTATGGAAATTTGATATTCAGTACTACATCCTGAATTAGAGGTATAATGTTACAAAGACTGTACATGGAAAGATTTTGATGAGATATCGCCAGCTTACACCTAAAGTTACTCCCAAACACAACAATGCATTATATAGAAGGTCCACTCCCATCGCTGCAGAGAGCAGAGGAGCAGATGTGATTTTCCTGGGCTGAAGTCAGTGAAGGGTGAAAAATTAGGCCAGCAGTTTTTGTGCCTTCAGCTTTGAGTAAGTTTGTCAGAATCTCCTTGTATGTAGGCCATTTCTTGATAGAAAGTGGGACACAAGTGCTAGTGGCAGAAACCTGAGAGTAAGGGAGGATATGTAGGTTAACCACATATTACACAACAACCCAATTGCCTCAGCGAAGGGGCTAAATTGAGATTCACTTGTGTGCTGAAAATCAGCATATGTTGACAGTTTGAATAATGTGAGAAAAGACTTTTGTGACAGATGGTTATGAAATATATGAATCACTATATAACAAGATAATGATTACAATAATGATGACACACTCTGAAGGTTTTGGAGTAGTGCCTTTCTAGGTATTTAAAGAAGACACAATTTTAAATCAAATCTTCATCTTTTCATTACGTTGCACAACACTTTCTCTTATTTTTCTGCTAAATACTATATATGCAAGTATATACAACTTATATACCAAAGCCATCTGCAAGGAATGAATACACATTCCCTTCACATTTTCCCATACTGTACTTACATATTGCATATTAAAACAACAAAGTCAAATTGAGTTCTTCCAAAGTATGTGCAGTTTGTGAGCCAATAACTACAAATGAACTTCTTCCCATTCTGTCCCTCTCACTCTACATACTACAGAGTTTATGACCCATTAATTGTTTTGCTTATGTTTGGAAATGCCTATGGTTAGCACTAACAGTATGTTCTGCACTGTATTCCACTATAACATGCAGTACAGCACACTCTCCTTATATAGCCAAAATAGGTAATAATCACAATATCTGAGTATCTGAAAAGAAGATCATGAATATGTTGTAAATGTAGGTAGTTAATTTATCAGTGCGTTTCAGTGCGACTTCTTTTAGCCTGTTTTTTAGGCATCTCTGATTCTATTGTATGTCTGTCTTGCTACAAGCTGTGGTGGGGGGTGGATGGTTAATATGTGCCCTGTGGTTTCATAACCAAACAGACCAAACAGATGGGAAATCATGGTGAGGTGATACAGTCACAGTAAGTCAGTGCTGTGTGTGTGTGTGTGTGTGTGTGTGTGTGTGTGTGTGTGTGTGTGTGTGTGTGTGTGTGTGTGTGTGTGTGTGTGTGTGTGTGTGTGTGTGTGTGTGT
>JAZGTJ010000518.1:26948-38867 GCA_036877575.1 Botia almorhae
TGTGTGTGTGTGTATGTATGTATGTGTATGAGAGAGAGGCATAATGATGTTACCATCTGCCTATGAAACAATGATGCCTGAGTAGTCTCCTGTGATGGATGTTTCGCAGTGTCATTGCCATGGAGAGGCTCTTTGGTATCCAGGGAGTGAGTCTCTAGTGATTGGCTGAGTGGCGCTGGAACAGCAGTCTTATGTCTTGCCTCTGCCTTTAATCTGACCCCATCATTGACTTTCTTCCTCAACATAAGCTGGAACAGGCAGAAAAAAGTAACATTATTTATGTGTAACATTACTCATTACTCACGTTACTGTGGTAGGGCAGCAGGGTAACGTACTTTCAAAACTCAACAACCACAGGAACAGAGAGTTCAATTACACTTCTTCATTGACTGTCTAATAAATATGCCTCTTAGAGTCTCTCTCTCTCTCGCTCGCTCTCTCTTTGTCTGTGTGCACGCGTTGAGCGTCATGTCTTGGGTTTTTTGTCCTCATATTGCTGTTTACGTCAGAAACTGTGGGGGGAGTTTTCCACTGACGAACACATACACAGAACTCAACAACAGCTGATCGCATCGATAGCTTTATGTGTATCGAGGATCGAGAAGGAGGACGTTAGTGCTATTTTGATAACTTTTCGAGCAGCGCATGGTTGTCTGTTCCACACATGATATACGAATACATAATTACTGGGTGAGTTCACGTTTGCTTTTCCTCTAGTTGATTTATATATAGCCTTGTAGCTCTGGATGCACTTTAACACATAAAATAGACATTTTTAATAAACCGCCCGAATGCGAACTCGGATTTTTTTACAGTGAAACGCACGTTATGTTGTTAAATTTTGAACTGATTATGTTGAATTGATAGTTGATGTTTATGCATATTTGCATAACTTACAGAAGGTCCCTAAGTAAAGCTTGTCTGCGAGAAACTCAGCTGCGGAAGTTCACCAGCTGCAGGATAAAAGAGCTGGTACGCGAAAAAAATATTTATGAATAAATAAATTTATTATTTATATTCTCTCCGCTAAGACTTTCCAAGTATCATTTTGTGTTAAACGTCTCTCAAGCGAAACTTAGTTTGTAAAAAATTATATGTTTAAAAATCGAAAATAAATTGGAAGTATAAAATGATATAATGTGCTGTTTGATAATGAGTAATACTCAGTTTTAAGTTTTCAGCTTGCACATTTAAATTGTAACAGTAAGTGTTTTATGACGGCCAATGATTGACTGACTAAACTGTAAATGCACCTGCACGTTTCCTGGAAGTATACAGAGCTCTAATAGAAGACAAAGATGCTTACCTAAGGCTATGATTACGTTAGAGTGAGTGTATATAAATTCCTGTTTCAATTTTTTTATTTTTACAGATATATTATGATAGTCTTTCAGTTTGCTGTATGGGAAAATGAGAAAAAGTCATGTTTTTTTGTCATCCTTAGGCCAGGGTGATAACCTATATTCGCCACCTGACAGCTGTCTGTTTCCCCTCTCAGAGTCCACAAACTCCTCCCCCTTGTGACTGCATGTGGATAAAACATTGTCATATTGACATAATGTGCAATTGCATAGTTATAGTTTTGCCAGATGTCAGTGACACTCAATGAAATAGTCATTGATGCATAAATTAAATGAAATGATAAAAATTAAATTAAATTAATGATATTGCAATGATAAAATTAACGTACTTGAAGTCTCTGTTGCTTTACTGTCTTACGTTAAAAGATCTTTATCACCTTTCTACATCTAGAGGAAGCACTAAATAACACGTGTGTTAATTCTGCAGTTCTTCTGAGCCATTGAGAATATGTGGTGCAATATTTTGCTCTGCAGCTGTTGAACGTGAAAGCGAAAAAGAGGCTCTATCTCTCATGTACATCTTGCACACATGTAGAGAAAAAACAAGTACCGCAATTAATGTGCAATGCTGCTTTGAGTGCCATTTACCTCATGCAGAGGGTTCTGATTGCAATAACCTTTCACATAGTCAGTCCAAGAGTTTGCACAGTGTTTGTGGTATCTGGGATTACAGTGCGGGTATTTACATAACACAATCCAAAGAAAGCCAGACCTGTGTGAAAGGAGGTGAGAGAGCGTTTATGTTGTCCAGGATACAGGCGGTGTGCACGGGGGCACACAGCGTTCTTGGCACATGAGACATTTGTGTGGGTTGGGCTTGACTGGATGCATTTGGAACAAGAACCAGGTGATCTGTGATGCAGATTGCTCCATCCTGTGGTGTGAGGTTGTGCTTTTCTGTCATTCGAGGTACAGAGAGTTCTCTGTGTACGTGTGAGTGTTGGTGCTTTTTTTGTTCCATTGCACACCCACTCAAGCAGAACGACTTCGGTAGTAATGTAAGATTTGTATTTCCACTTTTGTTCATATTTGGAAACGGTGTGTACTTGTGTGCGCTACGCATTAAAATGGGACTTAGCAATCGCTATTTTAAGTTTTAGTGATTCTGAAATAAAAACAAGAATCGGATACAAACTTGGACATTTATTGTAGGCCATTTGGGATGTAGGGCTTGGCTGAATGTCTTTAACATTTTGTTCTTGAAGAACTCAAAACATCTCAGGAATGTTAATTACTCAAGGGGGAGATAGAAGGAACTATTGATTCGCCTCTGCCTTACCATTGCTTGCATAATGCTCACTTATGTCCACACTGTACATAATATGATTAATGTCAATGATTGTTTTCACTGAGAAAGCAGCGCTTGCAATATACTTTAGAGGATCATGTCAAGTTTCGTCTTAGTAGGAAGTTAGACCTGTTAAACAAGCTTTTACTCAGAGTGCAGACATGAATTTGTTGTACCGTGGCTGTATTGATAGGTGTCCAGGTGCTGCTAGTTAGGGATTGGTGTACTAATGGTTACTAAAATCTTAAATTCTATTTTCCACATTTTTTCCAGGTCATATTGTCATCAGTTGCTACAGTATAAATACTATTTTACAATTGATTGATATCTGTATAATCGTATGCTTTCATTTCCTTTCTGTTTGGACAGATTGCCATGGCTGCATTGCAGAGCAGGTGTTTAAAGAGGAAATGTGAGTTTTCCGAAGAAGATGCCCTTTACTCTTCCTCCTCCCCCTCGTCCCACTCAGAGTGGGATTCTGAAGAAGACAGAGAGCCCCAAAATGAAACAGTGGACCTTGGGCCCATTGTCCCTTACCCTTCGAGCCATCACATGCCAAGTGAGTTTGTTCTGCAGTTGTGAGTCATGCGCAGTTGGTTTGTGCATTTTTGAATCATGCAGACCAACAGTTGTCACCTCCAGTGTGTGTCCAGACACACATACCCTAAGGAGGGGCCTTCTTATCTGCCTTTAGCCTTATTGTGCAGTGAAACCGATAACAAGAGAAACAGTTCTAGATAGAAAACAGTCAAAAGAAAAACTTCTTTGCGGTGGATGTTACTGTTTAGTTTGGCGTTTGTATTGTTTTTTTAATATATTTTAAAATAAGGAATTGTACAAATCATTGGAATAGTCGTCCAATTGTGCACAGACAACCTGAGTCATTAAAACACAACATTCACCAGTTTCACTACCCTGACCTGGAAAGGGAATACCTGTGTAAGTATTTATATATATATATAATATACTATAAGATTCAATATTGACTATCCAGGGTTATGTGCTAAGACGTGCCATGACTCACCATGTGTTTTACATTGCTGCTTTACAGTGATGCCAAATATTAATGTCTTTAGTTACATATTTCACATGAGCATTTTTTGATAAAGGAGATTAGCTCCTTTTAGAGCAAGTCTGTGATTGGTTAATACACTCTTTGTATTTCTAAAGATACTGTAAGCGATT
This sequence comes from Botia almorhae, assembly GCA_036877575.1. Taxonomy (NCBI): domain Eukaryota; kingdom Metazoa; phylum Chordata; class Actinopteri; order Cypriniformes; family Botiidae; genus Botia; species Botia almorhae. The sequence continues at coordinate 30,783 of JAZGTJ010000518.1, forward strand.
CCTACAAAATCCTGTTGATACTTGAAATCGACACCCAAACAAACGCACCCCTCCTTTCATTGCTCCGCCCTCAAAATAATGATCACGCTACGCAACATAGGCAATAACTAACAGCTGGTCCGTATGCCCCCCATTGCTGATTGGCTACGAGTGTTATGGTGTTATGGGGATTGGTCCAGTCCATTTTTTTCTTTTTACACAGCCAGGACTATGCGCAAGGACAATATTTTTTTAACACGCACACAGAGCAGACATCTAACAAATATTTGTTTGAGTGTTGGTTTTGATTTTTAACAGCATTTCTCAGAAATACTACACCTGTGAAAAAAGTTTCCTGTGTTACTGCGTGTGTCTTGTGACAATTCCTAATTTTAACAATTCCTGCGTGAATTTTTAAAATTGTTATTATCATTAGTGCCTCATCAGTGCTCTGTAGTTGTTTAACTTAAAAGTATCTTCATTTATTCTTTCGTTTCTCTTAGTTTTACCCATCCTAAAGAAAACAAACTACAGAAAGTCTAAAGGCAGTGTTCGGTTTGGCCTGGTTACAGTGTTCCTCTTTCAGCGGTGTCAAGGGTTTAGCAGTGTGCCCAGTCATGGTGGCTGCACGCTGGGCATGGTCAGACGACACACTGCCTGCCAGCAGTTCACCCTGGCAGAGCATGCGGAGGAACAGCAGCGTCTGCGAATGGAGAGACTGCGTGAGCAGCATCAGGAGGAGAGGCTGGAGGTCTTGAGACAGAAGGTGGGATATTTAAGCAATCAGATACGAAAGGCTGTGCTATATTGTGAATCTAGGCGTAGCAAAAGGGCTTGGTGGGTGTGGCAAGAGGTGAAGGGTCTGCTTTCCCGATTCTAATTCTCACTACGGAACACTAATATGTTCTATTTACACTAGATCAAGAGTCTTCATATGTTGTCTCTCTGCAGCTGATCAACAGTGGCACTCTTACAGTGGCAGAAGCAGCCAGCTTAACAGTAAGTGATGTCGCAGATGAGGACGTTGATCTGTGTATCACACAGCTGAGGGACGGTGGGTCACTCCGTCCCTACTCCTCCAAGCAGAGACGTGCATTACTGAGATCTGCTGGCATGGTACGAATCGACCGGGAGGAGAAGAGGCAGCTGCAGGAGCTGCGTCACTGGCGGAAAGACTGTGGCTGCCACTGCCAGGGCTTCTGTGAGCCAGAGACCTGCGCTTGCAGCCAGGCAGGCATCAAGTGCCAAGTAAAGATATTACTTATATTTTTTACCTATAAGTGATGTTCTAGTTGTCATGTTAATCCTGATGGTCACCCACTTAATATTAGCTCTATTAGAGCTAAAAAGTTCTCAGTTATGTTTCATTAAAGTATAAACGTTGTCTCACCCAAAAAGGAAAATTCTTTCATTATTTACTCAGCCTTATGTCATTTTAAACCTGTTTGTCTTTTTCCTTCTGAGGAACACAAAAGATATTGGTAACCAAACAACAGTGGCACCTGTTGACTTCTGTTGTATGAACACATACAAGCTACACATCTATATGAAATGATTTTTTAAATGACATGTAAATGATGAAAATTATTTTTATTTTTGGGTGAACTAACCCTTTGCCTTTTATGGGAACAAATCGAAGATATCTGACTTGTGATTTTTTTTCCTATAGGCAGCGACAGCAGTAAAACTGCAGCAACTGTTATAATTGTGATTGCAGTATTGGTTGTTTGTTGATACATATCACCTGTCACATTAACAGATGGATCGCGACAGCTTCCCATGTGGCTGTTCAAAGGAAGGCTGTGGGAATCCCTCTGGCCGAACTGAGTTCAACTCCAGTCGTGTGAGGAGCCACTATATCCACACGCACATGAAGCTAGAGCTGGAGAAGAGGCTACTGGATGAGAAGCTAGACCGCAAGAGGCTAATCGCCACTGAGCAGCAATCAACAAAGAGGAGCAGACCAATTACATTTCCCACAGAAAACAGCCCACCCTCATTCTCTTCCCTGCCGCCCAGTCCTGCTTTCCACCTGAGCTCTGAGCTCTGTAGGGAGGAAGACAACAGCTGTAGCAGTGACATGACCGACACCTCCTGCTCTTCTTCTGTCAGCCTGGATTCTGAGGCGGATGGACGCCCTCTTTCAGAGCGACCCGTGCTGGATGCGGACCACAAAGGGCTGGCTCACATTCTCAGCTTTGATGACTCTGATGGGGACGGATGCCCATACATGAAAGATTATGATCGCATAAACACCCAACAGTCAACGTTTCTCTCCTCAGAGGCTGCTGACAGCATAATGGTGTCATCCACAGAAGATAATACACAGCCTGAAAGCCACGCCAGTACACCTCAGTTAAAGTGTCTGGATGAAAATGCAAATCAGGCCATCATGGAATGTGTAAATGACCCCTTCGATATCCCCAACACACCTTCACCATCTGTTGATCAAACTGTCAACTGTTACATGGACCTTAGTCTGTCTTCAGATTCTGATCTGGTCTTTTTGGACTGGTTCCATGAGTACGGTCCAAATTTAAGTCACAATTTTAAAGTATACAGTCATATGGAGTACATCTTTCCCAGCTGCCCAAGTCCTGCTCAGATAGAGGACTCAGGTGTTAGTCTTTTGGAATCTCTTGTAGGGATTTCCTAACTCCTGTCAGAGCAGCTCAGTATGTGTACTGATATTTTGAAGACAAACTGGTCAAATGAGCCTCTTTCATTTGCTTTTTTTACAGTATGATTTTTTTCTATGAGAAAGAGTGTAAATAGTTTCAGTATTTAAGGATATTCCTTAAAACTATATTTTAGGATATGAATATAGTCTGTAACCTTTCATGACAGCAGTGTAAATACAGTTCAAAAACCACTTAATGAAGTCAATGTGAAATATCTTTACGAGTCAAGAGTATATTTTGCTGACAAAATTCTTTCTTTCTTTGTAATTTCAGGTCAGATTTGTATTTATATTTTGTAAACGTAGGACTTTCAGATGTTTTGCAACACTGTAAATGTATTTTTACACTGTTTTTAATAAGCTTGCTGTTTTCTTTTAATGACCAGGATTAATAATAACTGTTATTATGGCTCAGTGTTTTTTATTATTATTCATGTGTAACTTAATTTATGAAACAATTCAGGCTATACTTGCTTTGAGAAAATGTTATGATATGCCTACTATACATATATGTGTGTATTTGAATGGGTTGACATTTCAAAATCTGTTATTTTTCTGTGTGGAATATCTGATCTCTGAAAAGCTGAATAAAATGTATAATAAAGTAAGGAGAAATGCTAATTTACAGTGAATTTAAAAATAAATCTCTTTAAAAATAAACTGGATGAAAACAAGATGGTTAAATCTTCCAGTGGATAACTAAATGTGAATCCATTTAGTGAGGGTGAGTCCACAAGGAATCCATTCCATTAAAAAAATAATAGTTTTTTAATTGTATAATGAAACCTTAGAATAGTTTTAATGTTTGGGTTTATTAGAACTGTTTCAGTCCTGCTACTGTTGATTTTAAGAAAACTTGAAAAGTATAAATATTAAGTGTGACAAAGTTAGTTAAACAAAATAAAAAGCATATAAGTAACGTTTGGATTTACTGTGAATTGTGTTCTTGGGGATTCTTGGAAAATTGTCTCCCTGTAAGGGGTCCCTGTCCTAAGGGAACATTGGCCTGGGAATCGGGAATCACTAGGGAATCACTGGCCTGATAAATTTTAAAATAAGATTATATTCAGAGTTATATTAAGTGGCTGTTACAGTGTTTTATAGGTGACAAAAACAACAGCGACCCAAGAGAGAAAAAACTTTGATCGCTGATAGCAGATTCGATTGCTCTCCCCTGTTTGCACGCACAGAATCGACAACATGGCCACTATGTTACGATGAGTAATCTCTGTCTGTGTTTTTAGTTCATATAGCTAAACAAAATAGCCAAACATCAAAGCATTGAAGAGCAATGGGTTTAACGCAGAGCAGTAGTGAACCTGAGGGTGGAACAGAAGGCTTTCATGTTTATGGGGTAAATAACGTTAATTTCACTACATTTGTGTGTGACATCGAGCAGCTTTGCTTGCTAGCGATTTTTAAAACTATTTAGTCTCAAGTCCGCATTGTTTTAAACTTTGACAGATTTACCCTAAGAAAATAGGGCGTATGTCAGAGTGTTCACTTAAATGTTTGATATATTTTTCCTTTATAATGTGTTAAAATGTTCTGGTAAAGTAATCAGCGATGTCAGACTATCTGTTAATATGTGTGCAACGTTTAAAAATTGTGCTGACAGGAAGCAGAAACTGTAGATTTTTACAGTCTATTTCTTGCTTAATTAGTGTTTGCATAAGTTACACTAGTGTTTTGGGTCGAGTGTCGTTCGCTAGTTCTTATTTTTGGAGAGAATGTGTTTACAAAAGGTTTGACCATAAAGCTCAGCGCCACGTCAGTAAAGATGAACATTACGTAATATCTATATCCTGCGAGCACGCATTCCTACAGATATTCATTCATCCACTCAGTCACATTACATTTAATGTGATGAATGTTCGTAAAACTGCTTATGTGCACATAAATTTAATTGCATTTGAAATGAAGACCCCATAGTTCTAAATAAAATACGAACAAAATGTACCCTATGATTCATTTTACAGATTCAGGAGGACTCACCTGCAGAGAAGGCTGGCTTGGAGCCCTTTTTCGATTTTATTATATCCATTGGCAATAATCGTCTTGTGAGTTCATATTTATTTAAATGTATTGGTAATTTTTTGTTACCGAAAAACCCTATAATTTGACACTTGACTTAATGTTAAAATAGAAATTGCCAACCCGTAATAATTGTCACCCATGTTAATAACGTAGACTAATAACGACATGTTAATATCACTGTAAACTGTCATATGTCATTACAACAGAACCACGAGAATGACATGTTGAAGGACCTCCTCAGGGCTAATGTTGAGAAACCGGTGAAGATGGAGGTATACAATACAAAAACTCTAAGGGTCCGGGAATTGGAGGTGGTTCCCAGCAACATGTGGGGTGGTCAGGGGCTTCTTGGAGCCAGCGTCCGCTTCTGCAGTTTTAAAGGAGCCAATGAAAATGTCTGGCATGTTCTAGTAAGTGATCTTTGCATTTACCATGAGTAGTTTGTTTCCTTTAATACTTTTGGCTTCTTGAAAATATAGGCAGATCTCATAAGCTTTGTAAAGTTATTGCTGCCTTGTCGTTTAGGATGTAGAGCCAAAATCACCAGCAGCATTGGCCGGACTCAAAGAACATTCAGATTTCATTGTTGGAGCTGACCAAGTTCTGCAAGATGTATGAATTGAATTATTTTTATTAATGTTTGGTTTTTCACTTTTGAAGAAATGTTGTGCAATATGCAGAACATTTAATGTTCTTTACTGGCAACTAATGTTTTAATTTTCCAACAGTCAGAGGACTTCTTCTCCTTGATTGAAGCCCATGAGGGGAAGCCCTTAAAACTGCTGGTCTACAATATGGAAATAGATAAATGCAGAGAGGTGGTTGTCACACCAAATGGTGCATGGGGGGGAGAAGGCAGGTAATAATCCTGTTATTAATATTTTATCATAACTTTCTGATCCAACCACAATCATGTGTTTTTTTTAGCAATAATGAATGTAACCGTCTTTTTACCTCCAGTCTTGGTTGTGGCATTGGATATGGCTACTTGCACAGAATCCCAGCACGACCTGAAATCCCCCAATCTGAAAAAGTATTTCCTCAGACTTCTCCTGTTGCTGGAACTCCAGAGCTGGAATTGTCTTCAAGCGGGTTCACAGAGGTAGTTTTCTTTGTGGTTTCACATGACTAATGCAGGGTTGAATACTTAAGCCTGAGATTTGGATTCAAGTCTCAACAAAAAACTGACTTGAGACTTGACTATAGTACCACATACTCCTAATTAAATATCCCTATAAATAAGACATGTTACAAAACATGAAATTAATTGCCCTGCAACAGGGATAGTTAAACAACCTGCCACATATAGAGCACAATTAGAAAAATGGATTTTAGACTTCAATTAAATGTTTTGGCTACATTGACAAAATGGAACAACAGTTTCAGATTTGTTGTTGATTTAAAGTTTGTTGTTTACTAAACACATTTGGCAGAATAACATAAATACATATTCCCAGGTGGCTGTTATGGCAACATCTGGTCGGTCAGTCAGTGGCTCGGATCTTGACACCCCACTGCCACCACCTATTCAGAGGGTCATGGATCCTGGTAAGGCATCAAAATATATGTCTCTACATTTGAAAGTAATTTAGGGATCTTGTTGGTAAAACCACTTCTAAAGTACAAGAATCCTAGGAAAGTAATGCATTGTAATGTATTAGATTAATATTTTCTTTAGGTTTCTCTGATCATTCAGAAGTGGGTATGATGAATTCAGAGGCGTCCGACATAGTAGACCGGCTAGACCTATCAGTTTCCTCCATTGACATGACAAACACATCTTTGGCTGTCCGAGAGGACGTTGACATATCTGGTGTCGGTGAGGCAGCTTTGCTAATTTTAGCTGACCAACGCATTTCTCTCTAGTCAAAGTCACAAAACTGAGTGCATAAAATGTGCACAAAATATCTGTTTTACAGAGAAGCTACAAGGCAGTGAGGTTCCTTTAGCAGACCCTGAGGAACAAATCACAGGGGAATCTTCTGCTCCAGATTTCATCTCCTCAGCAGAGCTTTCACCACCACCCTTAGATGTTTTTTCCCATCCTTCTCAGTCTCACCCTCATTTCCCAAATCTTCCGTTTGATCATAACATGCCGGTAGACATGGCATCTTTGATGAATTCCTCAATCCCCTCTCTTGACTCTTCCGTGCCTCCTGTAGACATTTCTTCCCTGCTTATTGACCCAGCTTCCCTTCATTTTGACCCATCTGCCCTGCCTGCAGAATGTCCTGTGCAACCCAACGATTCCTCACCTTTTCCCTCAGATACGGATGGTGTAAATGAGAGTTTTTCTGATGAGCCACTGATCAGCGGCTTAGGTGAGGGCAGAGTGGCGGCCGTGTCCTCTGACCTGTTGTCTTTTGATTCTCAGAGTGCAGAAATTGAACACAATGCCGCTCTGCAGTAGCATCACTGCCAGGTACTACCTTGTCTCTTGTTTACGTGATTGCTAAACAATCATTGGGTGTGTGTTCTAAATGGCTTTGTTACTATTGGAATCAGTTCTTGGACTGCTGAAATGGCATAGAGTGTTTTTTCAGACAGTTGTGTGCAATTTACATTTGCTTTTTATTTTACATGTGCGTGCATGTAGTTTGGATGATTTAAAAGGTAATATTTTATGGAATTAAGTTAAAATCAACTTGCTTTAAACTAAATTGCTCAACATTTACCAGTTTTACATACCAGTTTTAGGTTTGAAGTATAAACCAAAACCTGAACCTAAATATTTGTAGTTTATATTTTGCTACTACATAATCACTCATGGACTGTTATCTCAAAACACTAATGTACAGCTAATTTAGTACAGATTTCCACCTGTTTGTGTTGTATTAAGCCATTTTTTAGTTAGTAATCTACAGAAAGTGTTTGTAGAACACTGTGATACAGAGTAGTTTCCATTTAGCATTACATATTTTTGTTACATCAAATATTTTATCGTAAAGTTGGACAATATTTTTGGCTTATTACCTTTTTTCTGTATTTTCGAAACATGTCAAGCAAGCACAGGTTTTTATTATTGAACAAGGGTTTATTTGATTACTGTTGCATATCAAACTATTTTTTACTGGCTAATTAGTGTATTGAAATAATTTTTATGTGATTTTAAAATCTGCAAATATTTACTTGAAATGTTTGTTTCCCAGTTTATGTATCTGAGTGGTGTATGTGTGATTAAGTAAAGAGCATTATATTTATGCTCAACATTGGTTTGCCTGGTTAGAAAATCTGTGTATGTAAAAGATAGCATTGAGCTAAAGCAACACTAGAGAAATGTCAGTAATGTATGTTGAGACATTTCAGTTTACATGTGGTTGGTCATTTATTGATCTATGCAAATATTCTAAAAATGCAAAAGGAATTTATATTGTGTTAAGGCTGAATAT
>JAZGTJ010000518.1:38907-60608 GCA_036877575.1 Botia almorhae
TATATAATTAAGAGTAGTGTCATAATCAAAGCTTTATTTTATTTTTTGGGATTTGTGTTGGTAAATGGAAAAGTAAGTGAAGACTTTGTATGTCTATGAGAACTAAATAAATTTAGCAAATACTAAAGAAAGAAGTCCATTTTATATTATCATGGTATGTCAGAAGGAAGAGACAATTTTTTAATTTGACACATGTAACATGAAATGTATATTTTTGTAGTTATGGTACTGATTACCTTAGTATGAAAAGGCAACCTAATTATTGAAACTGTTTTTTTTTCTGTACATTGGCAAATCTAAAACACTGGAACCACAGCAATAAAAGAACCGAAATATGAATTGTTTTGTATGTAGTTGTGTTTTGTTTTTGTGGTATATGCCAGACTTAAATGCCAGTGTTAATAAATCATAAATCGACAACCATCTTTTAGGGGAGGCCACATTTGCGCTGCACAGAGGTTTCTTTGTAATTGATGTCACGTGATGTCATTCTCCATACACTGTTTAAGTCAGAAGTTATTGTTTAAGTCAGCAGGGTATTGTAGACTGCATAGTGGTCCAACTGCGAATGACAGATGTCACTAGAAGACCTCATACTGATGATGCTCCAGTCCAGAAAACGTGAATCAACAAACCACCAGTAATTTTTTTAAATGGTCACCTGCACTTACAGAGGTGAGTAAAATAGCATTTTAGTATGCAATCCAACCTATTTATCTTTATTCATTCATTTAGAGTTCAGAAATGTTTTTATTAAATATTAAGTCTTTAATTTTTTTATTATTAGCTGTTTGATAATTCTGTTGCTCTTTCAAGTTTTTTGTTTATTTTTATGGCAAGCATCCTGCACTCAGTAATACTGTCGTTATTTCATGCAGACATGCTTTCCATCTCGCTACACAACAACACTGTTTATTGTTCTTTGGCAGAACACAAACAAGAAGCTCTTTGTGGTTTCTCTTTCATGAGTTATGGCGTCAGATGTGGGGTTAAGCTCTGTTTACAATCGGAAACTCAGAAAATACTCAATGCTATGCTAAAATAATCATTATATTCAAGAGTAATTTAATTAAAAGTAAACAAGAACAACAAAATATCAACGTATCATTTCCTAGGTTTAACATTTACACTGAATTGTAAGTTTTAAGCATAAATTAAAGTTACCTCTTTTAATTACAGCTTTAAGGTTTCCTACATTGTTCTCACAAATTGATTAATTTATTATGTGAGAAAAATTAAGACTAACACATTTTTATGCAGGCAGATAAAAAACTGTTGGTACTTAAAACACTAAGACACTTAAGAAGATGCTGAAGACGTTGAAGAAACTGAGGCAGACAGTTAAAAGGCCAAGGAAGCAAGCCAAAAGCTATGGAAACTAGGACACACTACCCTGCAACACTGTCTTAAATTCTCAAAGCGACCAACCTCTTCTTTTCTCCTTTGAGTCTTAGGCTCTATAGTTTTAATAGATCTAATAAACAGTTTATTCATATGCACAGTGAAAGCAATAAGAATTTACTAAAAGTTTACTAAAAGAAAGTACTTTCAATAAGAGTAATTTATCACAAGCACTCCTGTATAACCAGCCACTGACCAAAAACATTTTGTTTGGTCTTCACACCAAACACAGAGATTAATTCTTCTGCAGCCACACCAGACTGTACTTAGTGCGTGTCTTTATAACATATATTTTGCTACAGTAGATCCTTCCTTTATAAGTAACTAGATGAGACATCAAGTGTCTCTGTGAAAAGATATAAAGATATAAAGTCTCCTTTAACTATGTGCTGTTAGATCATAAACTTTATAAACTTTAGCTGTATTTAAGGTCACATTAGAAGAACTGGTGGTTCTTCTAAGGGCCGTTTTTGTGCTCTGTAGGCTGCTGCTGCTGATTGCCATTGTGTGATGTGCCGGATACTTCATGCACAGACGCATCCACACCATCTCTCTGAGGTACATGATTTCAACGTGCGCTTCACCAGACGCCCCATTATGTCAACAGGTAAGCCAGTATTCCATGTTTCTAAACTCCCTGCACCTTCAGCACTCATATAGTCTCACAATCCCTGTGTGTGTGCCAGCTCTTTGTGCTGGCAGGACTGCGACAGGTTGGCTAGTTATGGAGACTCTGAGACTGCAGTCTTTTCCACTGCCTATCCAGTGCAGACTCACCACGATCACATGACTGCAGTGTTCACAGCCCTGCCGCTCTACTACAGCCCACCCCCTCCTACTACAGCCCACCCCTCCTTCTTATGGCCAGGCCATGTGGGACTCGCAGAGGAAATAAAGACAAGAAAGAACAGATTGGTGAGGTATTTTGAGGACGGCAACTACATTTTAACTCATGAAAATAAGGCAAGACTGAACCAAAAAATTCTGCACAGTGTCCAATAAATTAATAAAACATCTGTAGACATTTACACTGTTCCATTTTTTTTGGGCATACAAGCCTGCTGGATGCTTATAAGCTTCCTTATCATGTTCTGTGAAGTGCATGTACGATGTTGTTTTCTGTATCAGGACTGAAGTATATGTTTATAAGCATATTCAAAAGCAACATGATCTTGAGAAACTGCCTATTCTTGTGTTAAAGTTCTTGTTGTTCAGTACTAAAAGATTTAGTTTTATATGTAAAATAGTGTTCTAAAAATACACAAAATGCTGTTTGAGTTGTCATGCAGTGTACTAAATTAAAATATATTAATATTTTTGACAAATGTATTTATTTATATTACGTTGTCTATATCATCTTTTGTTTAGAGTATTAAGATTTAAAGCTATGACATACACAATTTTTATACTTTACATCTTTAACTAGTGACTAGTCATTACCATCACAAGGTGGCGCTGCAATTTAAAAATCTCAAGCGCTTCTTGCGAGGTCTAGGCAGTGTTAAACTATTTACGGTTGTACCTTGAAGGAAAACTCACATGCCACATCAGTTAAAACTTCGGCACGTCATTACTTCTTTCCCTGAATGACGATAAAGTAAGAACATTGAATTTGTCTGAAAAAGGATTTTTGTAGGATTTAATCAACATGCTGAGAATCTCTATTCAAAGCATTGAAACACACTTGTGTCCTTGTGTCTGTCTTTCATACCTTGCAGGTGAAAATGCAGGTGAAGAAAGAACTTCTTGAATATTGTCCCACATAGCTGAGGGGGTTCAGTCTTAAATGGTGTGAAAAGCCTCAGAGGATGGAACAAAGCTTCCAAAAATGTGTATTGAAGAACACAGTGCATTGTACGAGCAAACCTGAGATTGTGTTTGGTTTAGGGCTCTTTAGATATCGCTACATATTGGTAAAAATGCTTAAATATTAACTCCTGTGATCTAGCCCTGTGTCCTTTGGAAACAGTATATTCATGAGCTCTCAGGGGAGGTCAGATAAAGCATGCTGGCTGAATATTTGCTATTTGATATAACTTAATTCACACAGAACCAGAATTACTTGCATGGAAAGGCAGATCATGCTGCTGAATAAAGGTAATCCAAAGGTTTGTATCATAGCATTTTATTCAATAATGTGGAGTGAATTGTTTTTTTTCATTGGCTTCCAAGGTTCCGTATAGTTTTGAATTGCACTTCTTGAGAAGTCATGAATTCAGAGGGTAAACTTAAGGTATCAGGGCTGTGCACTCAGGAGGAGTGAGAAAGAGAAAATGATATAATGAAACTGAGAGAGCAGGTACCTTTTGTGAGCTGTGTGACAGCCATGAGACAACCTTTGCTTGACCTTCACCTCCTCCCACTTATTTATAATTCAAACTTTATAAAAGTTTGAGCACAACCAAGCTCTGAGTCATCGCTGGGTCAGACTGTGGATGATCTCTTCATTTCCAAACACATACAGTGCAGAATAAGAACAGCTCTGACAACACAGACACATCTTTTCTAGATAAAGGAAAATCTATGTTCAATAGCATGTCCTGCCCGTTTTTATCTTGTCACTGACATTAATTTCTTTAGGGTCAATTAACAAACTTAAGGATAGGCTGATGTTTATAAATTCAGTTTTTGGAGTGAATTGCTCACGCATTGCTAAGCGCACAATGCAGTATTTAGCAACCACAGAAAATGTATAGACTTTACAGTGTATAGCCTTGTATTGACAAAGGTAATGGGCCAAAAGTCAAAGCGGTGAAGCAGATGAGTTGGTAGCTCTCCATTTCACCAGGTAACTCTGAAATGAGTCAATAGTCAGGGCTAGAACATGGAAATTTCCAGGTAATCTTGCAAGTACTTCGGAGATCACCTGAACAGTAAACTAGATAGTTATCACTATCGTGACTTTTAATTTGGGTAGTAGCTGCTACAGACGTTATTCTTCAGTTGTCTGTTAGCAGAATTCTGGTTCATTCTAAGTCAAGTCAGCTAGTTCTGTTTTGGTAACACTGTTTGGGAGGCAAAGAACATAAACGTAAATTTCTCACAAAGAATACTGAAACTCTTCTCTGATGCAACAGGTGCAACAAACTCAGACTACAGAGATATAGACCTACATCTATACAAGAACACAAGAGACCATGGGAAATATTTAAGAACGCAGCAAAGTCTTTAAAGGTAACAATGTATTTATTGACACAGAATTCAAATTTACAGGATTAACAGATCAAAAACAAACAAAAATATATCCAGTAAAACTCTTTAGGCATTCTATTTTCATACAGTAACAAATCATGATTCATCTTAATGTGACTTCTCTATGGTGCGAGAAGCTGACTTGTGCTGAAGCTAGATGCAAGCGCACTACTCTGGATGACAACTAAAAAATAAATTAAAATGATATCGGAGACAAAGACTTAACAGGAAACAACATTCTCATTTGCAGGGACTGCCAAGTGTTTTAAATATTAAGGAAAGAACATTTTTCTTAAATGTTTTCCAAAAAAAACATAGAACCTCAAATGTTTTAAAAAATCAAAATTAATTCTATGGAATAAAGAAAAAAAATTATGTACACTGAGGTAAATGATTGAACATTGGTCAATAGAGAGGTATTACGCTTTGAGAGGAATTGTTTTTGAGATGAAAGCACTGAAAGGTTTAATTAGACAGAAACCCCAAAAGATTTAGGGTTACCTCAACCTTGAAGTGGGCACTGAATATTAAAAGGCTTTTGTCAGCTTGTGGAATGACTCATACAGAAGAAGCAAAAAACGAAATAACTTGATCATACACATATCACAAGACTGGAACAAATCGAGATCAAATGACAACGTACTTCCTTTAAATATGAGGAAATAGTCACAAATATATATAAAAAATCCATTCTGGAATTTTTCTATATTTTGGGGGTTGGAAAAACAAATACAGCAAAAGATCCTTATAAAATAGAGGCACTTGTATTGCATCATGCACTGGAGGGCACAGTGAGTTTGAAATCCAGCTTGCAAATCACAACATAAGTGTTCCTGGCTGCACCTTTGTGTTAATCAGCCTGGAGCTTTCCAAGTACAACTCATCAGAGGATTCATTCATTGAGTTAATGCTAATGTGGGTTCAATGACAGCATGTATCTGTGATGCTACAGCAGTGCGAACACCTTTTAACCTTAGACCCAAAATGCAACCCGTTCAAAATGTACATTTATTCATTTAGCAAATGCATTTATCCAAAGCGACTTACAAATGAGGGAGCTTTTAACATAATAAGAGCCAATAATAAGCACAGTCTACAAAGCTATGCTTACATTTACATTTATACATTTGGCAAACACTTCTATCCAAAGTGACTTACAGTGCATTCAAGGTATACATTTTTATCAGTATGCTTTCTCCCTGGGAATCAAACACACTTATAAGCGAATCTACACTTATAATAATGGAGTTGAATCTCGGGAGAGGTGAACAACATAAAAGAGGATAGTCATAAGAAGTATTTTCCTATTTATATACAAATATAAAATATATACATTGACTTTTTAGCCACCTTAGATGGCACATCAAATGACAAAACTAAATCTCAGGACAATAAATTGATTCTGAGCTGATGAGGTTGTGGATATCTAGATTTGTCTTGTTCTTGGATCTAGAACATACTGAAGGCTGCTGGTGATTGTTAGCATGTGTTATTAGTGAGTTTAGTAATTAAGCAATGATAGCTGCTGCTCAAACCTTCTAACTATAACTATTTTAACCATACTTACTGTTGAAAAAGAGAGATTTCTACTTTACACACTTAAAGACACGTAATATTTGCCTGCCTAAATGTTGTAGCACATTAGCCGCTTAAATAAAAGACAAAGTGCTTGCATGCGTATTCCTCCGCATTGACCAATTAACCAAGAGCACTTATTGCTTAGAACAAAAACAGAAAGTTACATTCACAATATATTTTGCAACTCAATGATTTATGCTTGATTGTAAGTGAGGTCTCATTAAAACAACTAAAAGGTGCCGTCTGCCGATCTGAAATTATACAGCACTAAAAAACTTATAATCATTCGCACAGCAAAACTAGTAGGATTAAATCGCCTACTAACAAATCGTCTACCAACAAAAAACTGTTGTATCTACTGTATCTGTAAGCTGTATCTACCTTGGAACATGTACTGAATTCAATATGCAGAAAGCTAAATGCAATTCAATTCATCGCAGTTTGCGTCTTAAGGTGACCGAAGGTTAAATGATTCGTTCCATTTATTTGAATAGGGCTACCCATTTTTATGCTTAAACCTGGAAAGCAAAATACAGAAATTGGCCTTTGTAGAAGTGGCTTTCATTGCAAGCTTATGTCTATTACAGATTCTTTAAGGACTCAATTCAGGTATTTATATAAAATGCAGTACACGTTGAATGCACTTGTCTTCACTGGAAGTTTACTTTCTGGTTATTTGCTGTCTGCGTCTGGAAAGTGAGCTTTAAACAGAATGATTACAAAACCACTTCCAAACAATCAGACCCAAGTCCTTGAAGTCAGTGAAGTTACAGCCATCAGGAGAATATGCCAATTTTTAACTTTCACAGGTGAACTTAATCCAACACAATGTCAAATGTAAATAGACATAGTGACTTGAAAACAAGACATTTTTTACCAAATAGGGTAAACTTGACTTCAGAGCAGTGGCACTTCCTGGTAACACTGGGACAAAGAACAATGCAATGTACACACACACACACACACACACACACACATTTATATATATAGATGCGTGTGTGTGTGTGTGTCTGTGTGTGTGTACACACCCATATATATATACACAGTACGCTATTGCGTAAATCTATATATGAATGTATAGGCATATGTACACAAGTTCTGTCAGATGTTTGTACAGCTATATACAGAAAGTGACCATGCACAGCATTCTTAAAGCAGTCCTAAACAGGTCAAGTCAAGCTTGCAAAGCAAATCAAAGACACTGAATGGCTGCCTATGTATAGTTGCATGGTCAGCTACAAAAACAGAAGTATGATTAACGGATGTCCCAGAGGATGTATAGCTTTAAGCACTGGTTTGTGGAATCCTGTGAAGAAAGGTTTTTTGAGAAGACCTTGTATGATGATAATACTAGTCCCTCAATATCCCTGACAGATCCTTAAACGTATAAATAATCCCCTAAAACGTTATGTTAATGTGTTGAAGTGAACCACCACACCGCATGAAGTTCTCTCGCTAACCTGCTTAGGTCAATGGAAAGAATGGACATGCAGCACACACACAGCTAAAGTTGTTGCTTTATATTTTGATGCCCTCTTGTTGGCTGAGCTGAGAAAGAGACTTCTTCACTCGAAGCGCTGTGAGACGAGCCGCTCCACTGGCATACCAGCATTCCCTCATGATTTTCGCCATCACACGCAGAGCCTGCGGGCAGAACAACATGGATGCCATCATAAACAAACCACATTATATGGTACACGCTGTAGAGTTTTGCTATAAAGAACGGACATTCATAACATATGCGTTTCTCTGCATTTCTTTAAAGAAATCACTGAAGCACTGTGAAAGAACTGTGTGACACTGTGTGTCCTCTCATTTAGGTGGGTTTGATATATATATTTTTCATAGGATCTTTAATACAGAAAGCTTAAAGAATCTGCTGTGACCTTCTCTCCCCCATTCAAGACCACAGTCTAGACAGCTCATTTTATTACACTCAACACACCTGCTCGTACAAAAACAGTTTTAAACTCACATAAATTCTTTTGAAACAAACTTTGTGCAAAGTTGATATATGTGAATCAATAGAGCTCTTGAAAGTTCTGAAAATTTCTGGGTCGCATCAGAATTCCATGCATGGATGAGTGAAGGGGGTGATAACAAATGTGTCGAAAAGAGGCGTCTAGTACAATGTTGTGATTGGTCAATTTGAGCGTTCTGATTCTTCACATAGCAATTTGCGGCAAAACTCTGGACGGGGTAAGGGGCGCATTCTTGTTTAGAAACAAAACGGTGAGATGGACTGAAACTGACCAGAATGCAGGGGTACAGATTTTTTAAATAACTATGTCAAGGTACAAATAATTATTTATCTATTGAGTGGTAAAGTGAATAATTTGCCCAAAATGCCCACTCTTAGTATGTATACAGCATGTCATATCAGTGTTCATTGAATAAGCCTGTTTTCCTTCAATATGTGTCCTGAACAATCATTTAAAAGGGTAAATAAAAAAACTGAGAACAGTCATTTAATATTGGGCAACAGTGCCATAAAATGTGTCTTACTTTGGCAAGCTGAGCTTGTTCTGCAGACACATAGTTAGATTAGGGGCTTTTTACGACTGCAAATTGGGTGTAATCTAATTCTTCCAGCACATCATGATAGACTGAGTAAATACTGATGCCTTGGCTTATGCTGATAGAGCAAAATGAATGAATAAAGTAATGAGAGAAAAAAAGGAATAGAAGGAATATAATGAAGAAAAACTTGAAGAGAACAACGTGCTCAATGTACCTCACAGCTCTGCCACCTGTTGGGGATGTTGGGACGAAGCTTTTGGTCACAGACTACCCGCTTCATGTCCTCCACTGATGGGTCAGATGCCACAAGGTCATAGTAGGGCAGTTGGTAGTCCTCATGGATACCTAGTGGAGATTTTAGCCCTCATTTCATAACTGTGCATTTTTTACATACAATATTGTGCTACAATCTATTTCCATAACATGTACATGCAGTCTGAAAACACATAAATAATACGAGATTCAAGGTACAAGGAAACGTTAGATTCTGCACTATTAGTAGGTCACTAACATAAGCAAATATGTGATGACAATGTTAACTACTTCGGTTCTTTGGTTAAATTAATCTGACATTTTGTACAAAGTTCTAAAATAACTAGTTGATATAAATGGTGTATAAGCCCCTAACCCAGACCTAAAACTGATTGGCTGTGAGGAATGTTATTTTAGGACCAATAAGGATGTTGACCCAGAAACATGTAAAACTGTTACTTGTTACCCACATCTTACCTCCAATTGAACACCTGCGAGCGATCTCCCAAAACACCAGACCTAAGGCATAGATGTCTGCCCTTTTAAAAGACTCAAAGTGCTTCATGTTAATAGAGTCATCCAGGACCTCAGGGGCCATATACCTGTCAACACAAGAGATGACATCAGATAATGTCTGATAATGACTTTCATTTGGCTCTGGGTCTCTTGGTGACCTGCAGTGGGCTTATGTATTGGGCTTCTATAAACAGAGAATGCATAGCAAGCCAGCCTCATTCCAGACAGCATGAAAGGACATAAGGCTGTGAGGCAGCACTGTGACATTCAGAAGTCACATATGGGTATCCTCACAGCAGGGGAAGGCGGGTTCTCTATACTGCAGTATATGAGTTTTAGTGTGTGGGTGCCACAGCTTGTCACTGTGCCAGCCCAGTGGTGTGGGAACAAAGTTTGTGTGTGTGTGTGGTGTCCAAGGTGCACACAGTAGTATGGACACGCCACTGCGAATCTCTCACAATGATTAGGTGTGACACGCTCCTGTGTCGACAACACTGTGAGTACAGACCCTGCTACAGAATAATTTACTGCACACACACACACACACACACAGCTCTGACTCACACACATACATCACAAACCCCTAAATTACCACAACCACACCCCCACTTACCTGCATGAAAGAAATTTACCTGGGCTAAAAATGAGGGAAAAAATGTCCTTGTATTAAATCCCTCTGTTTTAAACCAATTACGGCACATTTAATGTATTTTATGACTCCAGGTCTCCAGCATCTACAATATTTAATGCATCTGCAGATGCTCTAGAGATTTGTAGCTAGATGAAATCAGATAACATTAGCTCTTAAAACATTGAAAATGAAGAAAACTGATTAAAAGTTTAGACTTGTAAGGTATTATTTTATAAAATAGAACAATTACATGAAATGTATTGTAGCACTGTGTTAGGATATCTTAAGCATTACAGATACGTTTGTACTGTATAGAAAGAACAGCCATAGATTTCTATTTTTACAATGTATTGCAATTAAGTTCAATATAGGTAAACTAAGAATACAAAATTTATTCTAACACGGCCACATTTAAGTTCTATTTTGCCAACAAGGCATGTTGAACTTCCTGTCATCCACTTATGATGATCAGCTTCCGTCTGGCTGTTCATTTAGTGTGCGAGTCGGTGAGCGATCAGACATGGCTTGTTGTCACATGTAAATAGCAACAATCACCCAGTAAGTGGCTCCGCACGAAACAGCTCTCATTCTCGTCTGACTCCTGTAGCATCAGTCATATCACTTTTCTCACAAAAAGCTTCAAATGGGTGGAAGTGTCGCAACACTAATATTCACAGGCACACGATGCCCTCAGCTCAGACAAATGCTTCAGTTAACAGCCGTACAGCTGCGCACTGGCTTACAAATGTGGGTGAGAATGTGTCTGCCGATTAGGTCTGGACATCCATCATTGTAAATGGTGCAGAGGGATGAATTACAAACCTTTTGGTGCCCACTCTGTGGTTGGGTGCAATATCGATGGTGTCTGTTGCAGAGTCGTGGCGCACTGCCAGGCCAAGGTCAGCAATGCAGCAGGTTCCATTCTTCTTCACCAAAATGTTTTTGGATTTCACATCACGATGGGCAATCGCAGGCTTACCTATCAGAACAGAATGAATGAGACCGGATCTATCATCAATCAGATCAGTTTATTGCTTTCAGTACATAGAGAGAAAACATCTATTATCAATGCGACAAATCGATTATTATATCAGAGTTTTAGTCCTAATCAGCGATTTTGTCAGTCGCTTGGTTTCTATTATTGATGCGTTGATAGCCTCGCCCACTTTTAAATCCGATTGGTCTAAAATCCCACTCTACATACCTTCATATCAAAAACACTATAAACATTAAATATTTTCTAACTGGCTGTGGTCTTGTCACATCACAGTCTATTTGCAATGTGACCAGACAAAAGTCACTAGACAGACACAATTCAAATGAGCAGCTTTTCATGAAAAGGGGATTTTCAAAAATTTTGCAAAAAGAGTCAGGCAATGTTCATTTATTGCCACTCACCCTGAGTACCCACAATCTCCATATGCAGATGAGCCAGGCCACTAGCAGCAGAAAGAGAGAGCTTGATCATGCCCTCTACTGTGACTGTGTACCTGTTCAGGTAGTCAAAGAGCGAGCCATGCTCATGGTAATCAGAAACCAGCCACAGCTGAGTCCATGTGCCGTTATCTGAGATGTGTAGAGAGAGAATCCACTGAATGCTTTGTGGTTTAATGAATGACAAGGTTCGAATGCCAGACATTTTTCAATCCAACCTCCGCTTTATATTTCTAACAGCTGGCAGCTTTTTCAGCTATTTTTCTGGCAAAATATTTGATGAATTTGCTGAATGCTGGCTAAACTGTTTTACTGAAATCAATAATGCATACGTAGAGAAAAATCTTAAGACGAATGCAAGATGTAAAATATTAGTAGACTGTTACAGGTTTTAAATAACCATTGCTAATTCACAAAACTGATTTGCAGGGTTGACAGCAAAGTGGTCAATGGACAATGTGAATTAAAGTGAAATGACACATAAAATTGCTAACTTGTTTGATACAATATCTTTTAGAAATTGTGCCATGAAAACGTACAAATGGGGGATCTATTACTGATAGTGATAGAACCTCACCATGGCCAAATGTACGAAGGTTCATCTCTCTGACTGGTATCTTAGTATGTGTGCGAAAGATTGTGAATTGCAGAATTGACTTTTTCACTAACCAATAACATCATAAGAAATGTAAAATGCTACGCTCTAAAAATACTGTTTGTTTTTATAGAGAGCAGCTGAGGTTCTATCAAATCTGACCTTTATTGTCTGCTGCAATAAAACCCAGAATGTTCTCATGACGCAGCATGACAGTCTGGTAGATCTCTGCTTCACGGAACCAGGAGCGCTCCTCTCTGGAGGAGAAGATCTTTACTGCCACCTCCTCTCCTCGCCAGCGGCCCCTCCACACCTCCCCAAAACGGCCCTTACCTATGCTCTCCTGTAGAAGGATGGTCCTGGCAATTGTCCTCTGTACTAGCAATGGTAGACCTACAGAAGACAAGTGTATTTTGATTATCAACAGATGTGATACAAGGCCAGGAGCAAGGAAACAATATCCATGCCATCTGATGCAGTGCCAAATGTACACCGTTTCTTGGCTTAGGCGAAACAATGCAAGCATGACAGTGCTTTTTCAAGTTCTGGCTTAAAGACAAAACCCATAAAGTTTCCAGTTCAGAGCAAGACCGGTAAAGTATGCGAAACATTCAAATGACTGCTCAGCATTTACACACCCTCAACTTTTTCAAAGGTCCTATGAAAACAGAAAGGGGAAATTTGGAGCTGTCCTTCTGGTTTATATTCTAAAATGATTGTGTGAATAGAGGCAATGAAAGCAACTTTGAAAGAGTGAAAAAAAACTGTAGTGCTGGAAAAGTAAATATGCAAAATACTGTTGAAATTAACATTACAAGTGGCCAGTACCAAAAATGTGTCCCAGACAGCAGTGAATGACCGCCTACACACGTCAATCATCTATTGCCAAAAATGGTTTCAAACTTTTAAACATTTTAAATCCCCAAACATACCTTAGCCATGCACCTAATTTCTTTTTTCTAATTTGTCTGAAAAAAAACTCCCAAAAACTCCAAAAACCCGTCAACTTTTATTGTGATGGAGTTGTGAATGTAGTCACAAATTCAAAGATCTTTTTTTTTTAATTTATTCATGAGTGGTCACAGGAGATGCATTTCAGACATATTTCTACCGGTTGTAAACAGCAATCTCTTTCTGCTGACCACCTGTGATCAAAACACCCAGAAGAGCTGTTAACACCAGATATAAACAGGACTAATGCAGGACCGAAGCAGTAATATAATCTGTAAAATGTGTGCTAGCTTCACCTGAGCCTGACCCAGAGGTGGTCATGTCATAGATGAGGTCTTTCAGAGTAGTGCCATCAGCAAGGAAAGGGTGGTCCATATTGGGGTCTTCCTCACTTGGCACACGATGGTGGATGATGGAGCGGTTACGGCACATGTAGATGAGGCACACGAGTAGAAAGATCAGCACACACATGGGAACTGCAGTCACAACGGCCAGCGTCACTGGACTCAATATCGAATGGGGTTCTGTTGGGTCCACTGAAACATAAGGGAAAAACAAAGCATAAGCTTAAAGCTTTAATCACTGTCACACAAGATGTCCTGATGAAAGATCTGTGAAAAGACCATTTGTTATAAAGATCTGGCAGTGCTGAAATCTGTCTAACTTGTGTAAGCATATGTAAGAGAAAAAAACATTGTCTGAACCCCCAAAAAACTGACTTTGCTTTTTCCATTAAGAACTGCAGGACATTGAGAATGTCCAAGTCCGTTTCTACACAACAGAACACTGAACCTGTTGTCTGAGTGGGTTTTTGAGAAGATTAATAAGTAGATCACTTCACAAAGCAGAAACTGTAAAACTGAAAGGAAAAGATCTAAAAGAAAATGAATCACTGCTGGAATCATTAGGCTGGATGACATTGTGTTTGCAGTTATGCTAATGCTAAGCAATTAAAGCCACTCCTTCAAGTTGAATTAAAACCAAGATAATATAACTATTAATTACAAAGCTATCTGGAATACTTAACTGTGGTTGGTCGGTTGTGGCCAAATTTACATTAACATTTACATTTAGTGATTTAGCTGGCGTTTTTATCCAAAGCGACATACAAATGAGGACAAGGAAGCAATTTCAACAACTATAAGAGCAACAATGAATAAGTGCTATTGACAGGTCTCAGGTATTCCTACAAATCTTTCTGAATATTTACAATCTAAAACTAGTGCTCCTTATTTCTTAGAAACATCGTGAAGTAAAACGGGCCTTTAATTGTGCGTCACTGTAACCTGTTGCCTTAGTAGACCTCATCACGTCATCACATCTGACACACATCTGACTTCCGTATATATTTACATAATGGAGAGTCAACAGTTTTGATAAATCCATTAAACTCATTTAGTTGAACTTAAAAATGAGGAGCTAAGAGCAATATGATAAAGCACGTCAGTCATCTGTTCCTACTTCATTACCACAGACTACATCAAAGTCTATCTCAATTTAATACATGTTTTTTCCTCAAAACATCTGGCTTAACAAAGCTGGTCTTATAAAGCCAAGCTCTTCTGCCCCTACGAACATTGTGAGATGCAGAATATGATATATGATCATATTATTTTTATAGGCTTCATTGCAAGGTTTACAAATTTCCGCTCTGCACAACACATCTCCCATATAAATTAAGAGACATGGAAAAGTATTGACACAATGGTTCCTCTATCTGTGCACTGAAGGTCACTGAGAAAATGACTCAATTAAGCTGAAGTACAGCTGAAGGGAACACAGGACTTGGATGTCTGCCTCTGAGCAATGCACAATACGTGATTGAACCTATAATCAGGGCTCGGTTCTAAAAACACTTGTCTTAGATGCCACACAATATTATCTTGGATCACATACTTGGGTATGGAGACTTAAGCTTGCTATTGCTACACAATGTGCAAAGTGTCACATGAGGATAAAAACACATGAAAACACAATCACATCTCACACCAGCACACTTACAAAACACGCTTTTTTACTGGTCAAAAAGGACATCCTTCATCAGACATCTTCTGAAGGAATGGAATTTCAGGCACATTAAAAACACTCACGAGCAAACACGCCCATTTAAAGGTCATCATAATCGGTTCTCTCACCTGGGAAGTTGATTTTTGGGTTCCTGTTGCACATGTCGCTGTTGCAGCAGTGCGGGTGCTTGCCATTGTTGGAGGGGGCGCACTGGAAGGGTCTGTCCGGCGGGTACAGATCATCCTTCTCCAGACACTGACGCTCATCTGTCACAATCTGTCCAGCAGACTTTGTAATGGACACATAGCACAAGCCAGTTGTGTTGCATGTCTGATTTACACATCGCTCACAATAACACAGCAATCCTGAGAGAGAGGAAGAGAGAGAGATTCTGAATTTGGATTCTCTCTAACAGATGGCTAATAATGATTTTTCAGGGTGTAGTGAGAGAGGAGATAATTATATGGATAGATGCTGTGCTATGATAAGTTAGCTTAATGTTAAACAGATGCAAAGCAAGTGTCTCCTGCTGATTCATCCATAACTAATGTCTATGAGCATCCACAAGCATCTGCAGCCATTACAACCTACAACCTACATCTTTACCTCAAACTAAGCAAGAAAAAACAAAAAACAGCTGTTCTTGAAATGTTAACACATGCAAAGTAATGATATGACGCGGACAAAAATGCAGATAAACTGCATGTGGACTAATTATAACAAAATCTGTTAAAAAATCATTTTATAAAGGCCAAAGCTTGCCAATCAGTACAGCGTAGTACCGCGTTACATTCCATGGGTGGTGTTTTGTGGTTCTTTGATTAGGTTTTGAATATTTTCACACCTATAACTACAACGTATGCATGAGAAAGCATGGGGCTCTAGAAAGGAGTCTGAGAACCTGTGCTTGTACTTTTCAATTAAAGTATTTATGTAAGTAGAAGGAAACAGACCCATAAAGATGAGATACAGTTACAGTATGTGAACTATGTAGGAAAAGAGTTCAGGTTATACAAGACAATGGGATGCATACACAGGCTGTTGACTAACCCTAAGTGTTTCTGTGATCCACGCAGGTACAAACCCAGAGAGACAGCAGCAGCTAAGCCTCTACCAGACACAAAACCACAGGCCACAATTAAGCCAGTGTGGGAATTTAAGATGTCTAGACAACTCTAAGCTGCAATAGAGAATAGCTGTTGCCCTCAGGGGAAAATAACTTACATTCTTTCAGGGTGTAGACAGAAAAAGAATCATAACTATGGATTATAACGAAGAGTGCATGGAAACAAACCAAATCTTTAATTTAGCCCAATACAATGCATTAGCCACTGCTAGTAGGTGTACGATCAAGCTTTGTTTGTAAGCGTCACAATCCCGGCCCTTTAAATAAATCTATCCTGCAAGTACAGATGAGTTTCAAACAATCACGTCTGTGCCCCTCCCTTCCCAGACACACAACAAAGTATTGGTTTTATGTCGTGGCTTTTCTCCTGGTGCAAGTCTTACTTGCCACTAAAATGACTGAAAGACCTTTGAATAAAAAACTTGGAATAAACACCATACAGATATAAATCAGAGGCAGGGTTGTAAAAGAATACAACAATTTTTTAATTAAACACTGTAAAATCAAGGCTACAGTCCAACAGATCTTTTTGCACATGCTTAACATTTTTTCAGAAATCTAACAGTGAATAAACATCTAGAGCGATCTTGGACTCCTGCTACTTTTTCTGTGTAAAAGCATTCGATCGTGCTAGTCTCCAGCACGACAACATTTTCTCAGTCCATCAAAGCCATACAGTACACATTCCAAAGGGTTTGAGGTTTGATATCTTATCAATCTATTGTAGTCTAATCTACTAATTCTTTGATCAGTCAACCATTGCTCCTGTTTGTCAATTTGTATGAGTAGGGGTGTAACAATATAACAATGCCCCAGTTCACTTCATATCACAATTTTGAAGCCTTGGTTCAGTTCTGTTTGCTGTGTGGGCAGGGTTCATGGCATGGCACCAGCAATGCTGAAACACTGGATTCACTTCAACTTAATAATAATACATGAAGACAGTAACTTTGGTGTATGTGGGAATTCTGTGTCAGAAGCTCGTATGGGGGAATTTCTGATTTTTGGATTATACATTTTTGTGGGGGAGACTTATTTATAATTTGATTTATCAAATTTTATTTAGACAAATGTTTTGATTTATATGTATAGCTGTGAATATAATTGCAGAAATATGCCATTCATAACTACTGCAGTTAAACCAACTTTGTCAATGGCCGTGTCAATGCATTTTAAAGTTGTGAAAATGCACTAACGATATCAACAGATTAAGTCCTGATAGAGATAAATTTGTTTCTAAAACAGTCATTTATCTTCTGAGGTACATCATATATACAGCATATTAATGACAGACAATATGTATAAAGTATAAATATATGCATAATTGTGACAAATGCGCTATAAGGTTGTGATCATGGAGTCGGAATCTTTCTTATGAAAGGTGTCGCTGTATTATGAGAGAACGATCATAGCTCCAGTGCCGCATGCTTTATTGATTTTAAACGTGACTGATCGTTTTGTCTCAACTTGCAAAGTGCACAAACCTTCAAAACTATCAGCAGCCAGTACTGCTGTACGTACCAAGAGTGGTGTATCACGTTTTCTCGGTTTGGTTTTGAATATTGTTACACCCCTAGTGATGAGGTCAAATGAATCATGGGAGCAGTTATGAAGATGCAGATAAGAATGAACAGGAAGAGAAATGGCAGAGAAAAATACTCACAACATTTCATAAAATGAGAAAAGAAAATGCGGTCTCACTTTCTCTATGAGACAGTCAGTTTGTGCTAATGTGATTTTGATGCTAGTCAAAAGGAGTCAGGCTTAAGCTCCAAGCTCTTTAAATAAAAGATGCCTTTTATTCAAATAACAGGTCACTTGCAAACCCGTTGAAAACACTTAGCTCATGTGAAACTGGTCACCTTGGGCTTTATATAAAAGGTCTTCATTAAACCTTGGTCGTCATTTTTATTAAGACTCTGACTTTGAGGATAAAATATTTTTCAAAGTGTTTTTTATTTGTCAAAGTCTTACTAAAACTTACTAAGACTTAATAAAATTAAACAAATCAGAAATTGTGCTGAATTAGTTTTAAAACAATGACATTGAACAACGATGAACGACCAAGATTTTTGCACCTGAAGGGCTGTGTGACTAAAGCCGTAAACAACCAGAAATGAAAGCCACAAATGTTTTTGCGTTTGTGCAGCTATTTCCAGTTTCACACACAAGAACTTCAAAAGACTGTAGCATTTTACCTAATTATTAATTCAATCAGATTTACTTTCATAAGCAGTTTTGTTGCCCCATCTGAGAAAAGACATTGGGTCATGTTGCCAACTTCAAACAACATCAGTTGACTTTAGGTGAGAGAATTTAAATCATGAAATGTTTTTAATTTACAAACTCTCTGACAACAGATAAGAAGCAGTAACACAGAACAATGTGTCTCACTCTGTGGCCACTGGGGTCATTATATATGCACAGCATATTGTGGGTTGTCATAGTCAGTCTTCTGAATGAAGTCTACGATTGTGTTTCTAGGAAGGTGAGAATTCTTACTAATCAATTTTATTAGCTAAAGGTTTAATATCTCAGACTACTAAGGAGGTCTTCCACATTTCACATTATGTTCCGAACATTTACGTATCAGTACATTACATTTACGTATTATTTACGTAATATTAATCATCATTTGGTATATACATGGTTCACAAGCCTAAACATTTTTTGTTGCGTTTAACAAATAGTCGACCTCCTATTCAGCCTACGTCATGTTAATCATTTTGCATACAGTTTGCATATTTTTCCACTGATATAAATTACATGCATGATTTAAATCAAAAGTGATTTGAATCTTACAATATGAGGAACAAAACAAATGTCTTTATGTTTTGTGACAGGTGCAGTTACAAAGAGAGATTAGCTCATATACAATGCAGCAAAATACTCAAAGATTTGTTTTTTTTGCCATAAAAATATGCTAAAACATTCACTAAAACATAGAGAATATGCTAAAACATGGAGGAAAACAACAATGTAGCATTCTCTTTCAAGGATAATCATTATTTTTTCCAAGCTACAATTTTAATTTCTGTAATTTTTTTATAAATTTATATCATGTCACTAGCAGGTCTTGAAATCTGGTCCCAAAGCACAAGTCTACATCTTCTTATATCTACAGTTTTTTAAGAGAAGGCGCGTAACATGAGAACAGCTGTCCACGTGCCTTTACTTACAATATAACCACATAAAAAAATTAATCAATTACGTCTGTCGCTTAGCAACTGTAGGTGTAGCAAGCACATTGCTAAACGCATTTCAAAATCTCAATAACTTTTCTGTACTGTCCGCCCATCTAAAATACCACACACACACAAAGCATCAACACCCACATTACTGTATTACATTCTACATGCTTAAAAATTGGTAAATGAATGCACGTAATTAACTTACACTTTAAAGTAACATATAGTCGGTCAGTGTGTCAGGTGTTAAATAATTCTTTTAAATGATAAACTACAAAAATTGTCAGCAACTATGATTATTCAGATGCACTAAAGGGCACAGCACAAAATAAAGGGAAAATGTTATGACAGTGTGTTACCTCACTCACTGATAGGATCAGAAATTCAGCAGACTGCACATAACAGGAAGTGGGCATGTCCAAACAGTGTAGACTAAGCCACACTCACACCAGTGTAATGAGTAATAGCTGAGTGCGCTAGCACTCTCATAAGTACATCAGTACACTCAAGCAGTTTACTGCCCTGGACGACTGGAAAGCAGAAGCTCACAAACCATTCTTTTAACATCTCAGGGAACTAAGCAGAAACTAGACAAAAAAACAAAGGTCAACAAGAATCTCATCTTTTAAGGGTGATCAAATCAAGTGGTCAGACGAGACAGATCTACGTTTACATCTTGTATTAACGTGCATCTCAAGTGTGTCGTCTTGTGATCAAATTTCACTGAATGAAAAATTCACTGATATGTGACTATACACATCACCTCCTATATCAGTGTGTTACTGCATGATAAAGCACAAAAAAACTGATTTAACCACTGATATATAACTTGTTTGCGGAAAAACATTTTGGGTGGCCAAGTGTAAATGGAAATGTGTATAACATTTATAACCAAACCTACATCAGATACCTAAATCTGTTATAATCAATGTGACCGCAAAATATTTCAGTTCATATTTTGAACTGTAAAAATTCCTTCTTTTACATATAGTCCACCTTGAAGTGAGGACAGATACTGTCAAGATTCTCTCACATTAAAAGCAAGACTTAGTGGCTTTTCCACTTCTCAGAGGACATATTAAGGCCACACTTTAGCTCTAAATGCATTTCCTTAGTCACACGCACATTCAGTTTGTCTGGAGGAAAGAGTCTGACATTCTTATCTGCCAAGTTTGAAGAACATTACACACTCAAAGCTCTGCTTCCAAATCAGCTGCCTTCTGTGAGTCACGTTTAGGTTGACACTGTAACCAAGACAGCACCACAACTCCACCCACTTAATCCAGATTACCAAAACACAAACTCAATCCTCAACCCTGACAAAGACAAACAGTAAACAAAAACATTATTGTTCTCTATTCAAGCTTTTAATAAACCAGATGTCAGTTTGCTTTCTTAGTAGAGCTTTACTTTAACAAGCACTGTCTGGACATGTCATACCTCTTTTCGGGTTAAGCAGTATGATTTGTTTAAAGGCATAGTTCACTCAAAGAGGAAAAAAAAATCCTCATTTTTTGACTCACTCTCGCGTCACTCGAATTTAGTTATGTTTTGTGAATGGCGCCGAGCTTCAGACGTAGCATAAACAAGGCTGATGATATCATGAGATGTGATGGCAGCCGGCACAACTTTACTGTGAAACTGCTTAAATATATTTTTTTCACCACAGCCGATCTGAGTAAGAAACGATCAGTACACACATTCTTTTGACGCTGATATCCTTGGGTTTTTAGTAAGCGTTAAAGTGAGTCATAATGTACTGAATTTTATTTTTGGGGTAAACTACTCCCTTAACTGGCCTCTGATACAAACAGTGGTTATTCCTCTAATCAGCTTTAGTGTAACCCCAGTCTGAGAAGCCACATTAGCTGACCAAATGGAGAAAGAAACATTTGCTAATAATATGTTGACTGAATTTCTTTCTGAGAACGGATCTTATTTGGTACAATACAAGTCAATGACCTGCTCTGTAAACATTCATGTTGACCCATTACTATTTCCACATGTCTGAATATGCTCTGGCATGCACACACTTTTGTTTTTCCTGTATGAACAAGGAGTCCTACAATAGACTTAAGACTCACACTTATTAGAGACTCTCTTGAGTTGATATTATTAAGATTTATCAGACAAAGCACACAGTGACATTTTAGCCCAAATACTGCATGCAAAGATTGGCCTTCTATACATACCAACTGTAAAAACATTGTCAGATTACCCATCACACATGTAGAATGGCGGCAACTCTCTAATTCTGATATATACAGCCATTCATATTTATGAGTGACTCTAATCTTGGGTTCAGTTACC
>JAZGTJ010000518.1:60629-73250 GCA_036877575.1 Botia almorhae
CCCACCCCATTTGGTTCTGTTAGGATCAATCTAGTTTTAATCTAGTTAGAATCTAGTTTTCTCCAAATCAGATCTTTTATTTGTAAGTTACTTGTGGTATTGTGTGGGACAGCCGTTGTGCAGTTCATCACAAAGCA
Organism: Botia almorhae; assembly: GCA_036877575.1. NCBI lineage: Eukaryota > Metazoa > Chordata > Actinopteri > Cypriniformes > Botiidae > Botia > Botia almorhae. Next base: position 60,767 of record JAZGTJ010000518.1, read on the forward strand.
ACTACACAAGTAAAGTTTTTTATTTGAAATTTTATTTATTTTATTTACAAATATACTGTAGGTCTTTAACATGGGGATGCCAAATGTGTACAGGTGAAGTTTTATAGCCATGACAATTGGCTATCTGCACTCAGACAGACAGCAAATCGGACACTGTGTTTATTTTCTGAACTATAACAGTGTTTGTAAATAAATATTTGAAACATTGACTTGTTTTGTAGTGTACCTGCAGGTTGACATACTGCACCATGCCAGGTGTTATTCCTGCAAAATAAGAACGCTTTTTTTTATCTGATGGCAGCAGGTAAACAATAATGCTTTTAGCACAATGCTTTGACTCTTAGTATTTTCTTGCAAAACTGCAAAAGAAAAAATATCTAGGCAAGCAGGTAGAAGATATTGACAAAAGACACAAACTCAGGGCCACAGTTTAAACAACTTAGTGATAAAAAACAATGCAAGACTATTTTGTCCTGATCTTGATCTTTTGGCCTGTATAATCAACAATAAATCTGCGTCTCAGAGGAAGCTCACAGAGTGCTGCTGTACATTGATAGGGAGAAGAAGGGAGGGCTGCTGTGATTACAGAACGTTTCCTGCTCTGCCTATCTCAGCGTTTGAAGCGCGTGCATCACAAGTCTACATTGCACAGATAACATAAACATGCAAAGAAAATTACAAATTTTAGGTTGCATGACTTAACAATGCAACATTATTTAATAAAATATGTATTTTGCACAATGGAATGGCGTTCGGACACAGCCACAACTACAGTAAAGCAACCCGTCCAAATACTGGCTACAAGCCTTGTCATGTTATCTCGGGCTAGATCACAAAAGCATTTGATTGGGGAATGCTATTCACAAAAGCCTTGATGTAGGATTTAAAATAGCCATTGTCCTTGATATATGAACTATGGAAGTCGTAACGATTTTGTTGATATGGGAACTGAACGAGAAAACGCCTCTCAAATGATGCTCCAATCAACAAACTGTTGCATCTTCTGTCAATTATTCTGTCAAATTCCGTATACCTAACTAAAGAAAATGAACGTAAAATATCATCAAGGCGCTGGTATTGTGCGCCGTCTGTGAAGAACAGCCTATTTTTAATGTACAGAAATAGTCTGATCTGTTATCACAACTCGCGTAAACATGTGAAACAGGGTTCCTGTCAGTTCACGTTGACAAAATACATTGACTGTCAGTTCATCAACTTGACAAAATAACAGATGTTTGACCCGGTGCCTTTGATGTCACTCAACGTGGATATGAAAATACATGGAAATCTGTCTGGTCTTTGCACCGAATTCAATGAAACCAATAAAAGATTTAGCAATGTTACGATAGGAGAGTATTTAATGTCAGATCATGAAAACAAACATGTCCATCATCACCGCGGGCGTAAAACGGCAGAAGATCAAATGTAAACACGCATGTGAAAACAAACCTCGTCAACAGTTTCAGATGACTGAAAATTTGATCCACTTGTTGTTATAAATTAACGGGAGCTTTGAAGTATCGTAAATAAACACTGGCTCGAGATGTCCCAACCTCGAGCGGTGCTCCGATTGCACGCGCGTTCCACTACATCTATCTGTCCGAAAAACACACACTTCCAAACTATTGTGAATGTGACCTATATCATGGCATAAAAACGGATAAATAAACACTCGTGTCAGAGGGGCTTCCTATGACCTGCGCCATTTTTGAACACCCCTAGGTAGAGTAATTTTAATAAAGAGGAAACAAGCGCCCATAAAACTTAAGAAAAGAAAACTACGAAGAATCACCGTCCCTTACCTTGCGCCTCCTGTGTTACAGTGCATAGGAATAAAGCCAACAGTAATGAACGACAAAGTAACGATCCTACGTCCATCGCGACAGAGATTATTCTTTACGTCTAGTCAGTTTTTCTCTCACATTCAACTTGTCGGGTCTTTGCTTCGAGAAAAGGACGGCTCTGATTGGCCAGCACAGAGAAAATGCCCCGCCCACACTGGTTAGACTTATCGTTACCTCCCTTTGGCCGGCGAATTTAGTCGTGCGATTTATTACGAGGTTCATCCACTCCGTACAAGATTTAGTTTTCATGTACATGGTTTCTAAATACTTAAATACATCTAAGTCATCCGTTACATTTTTGTTTCTGTTATTAAACTGGAAGAGGTTTCGAATTTATATCGAAACCTATAAAGCCTGCAATGACAAGAAATGTCCTAAGAGAAAAAGCAGCTAGGGCAGATACACTAAGTCTGCAGGTAGAGACTGATGAGCATCTATTATCTGCGGTTAGTGTACCGCAGCGAGCTCCTCATCCATGTTGGTCAGAGTTAAACTGAACCTTTGGAATAGACTAACAGGACATTGCTGTTTGTTTGACTTCTCAGTCAGTTTCAGACAAACACAAGCTAAAATAGGTTACTAAAGGCATTTAATACAACGAGGATATAGAATGATAGGGGGGTGGTTATATATTAAACTTTAAGAAGCTGTAAAATGTACATTTTTTCGATAAAACCAAACGACCATAAGCTGGAATCGGTTACTTTCGTGTATGAATGGAGCACTAAATAAGTTGTTTTAATTGTGGCAGTACGATCCAACTCAGTCTCAAACTAGTCTAAATACGTTAAAGTTTCCCCTCAAATATTTCCGCCTTACGTGTCTCCGCTCTGCCCCCTTGTGACCTGATATAAAATGCGATTGGACGGCTATTTTTGTTGGTGTCTCAGTGGTCTCCAAAACAGGTCCAGAGACATGCAGAGTTTAGCTCCAACAGTATTAAGCGCACCTTAAACAACGCATTTGGGATTGCTAAAAGCATCCAGGCAGGTGTATTGGAGTAGCATCCAGGCAGGTGTAAGTTAAACTCTGCAGGTCTGTGGACCTTCAGAGTCTCTGTTGCAGTATATGTCTTGTTTACCCTTGAGGAAGAGTAATCTCTCTCTCTCTCAATGATAAAGCCTTATTGTGTAAGGAGTTTTCTCAATGTCATCCCCGACCTTGGTTTTTACTACAAATAAAACCAAAAATCCATGGTTACTTTGGTGAACAGCAACCATAGTTAAAACATGGTATTTGTAGAATTTATTAATTTTCGTAAAGGACATGTACTGGTTCTAACCTTGTCACACCTTACAGAACACATTTTTTCATTGAGCACCATTCAAATATGAAAACATACTTGTATCTGACTTCTAAAGTGAACACACTGTAAAAAAATTTTTCATTTAAAGTAATTTTTCTAAATATATCACACCAGTCTTAAACAGAGGGAAGAGTTATCACATGGTTGTGAGCATTTGAAATTAATGCCTTTTAAATGATGGACTTGTCATTGGAGATTAGTTTTATGTGCTTTTCCATTATAAATCAGACAAAACGTGCCCAAATGCTCTGACAGGACGTTTACAGACTAAAGTTTTCATGGGTGAGAAACCAAAAACTTAAAACAGTCAAAACAACCCATCCTCTCTAAAACAAATTTAATACAGTGCATTTAAACAACATTCAGTCCCACAGGCAAAAAAACATCCCTTGTTTTAAAAAAAGAAGTGTCTTGTAACTATCAAAGTTTGTATTTTAAAATGTAGTTTATGTATTACAACAGAAAATTAATCTATATTAGTCTCTGTAATTAGGGACCAAAACCATCTCAAACGACACAAAGTAATGAGGTGAATTTGTATTAATAACGATGGGATCTACTCTAGCTTGCTGATGTCTGGCTGAGGTATTCTTTGGCATTCTAATATCTGAATGAAACTTGGTGGGTTGCAGATTGAACAACGTCAGTAGGTGATTTATACATATTTACATCATTCTCAAAGTAGAAGTGAAACATGATTGCGTTACCATTTCCTCACAAGAGCTTTCTCCCTAAAAAGAGCAGATTGGATATTTCTCCCAACAGTCCAGCTATTGCTGCTCCCTACATCTGCAGTGTGTAAGAAGGACATTAGTATAAAATGGTAGATGATATCACTCCAACATCCTAATTCTTTCCAGAGTCAGACATGTAGCTATTCTCAATGCAAAGCACTATGAAGTTGTTCGAACAGCTACGTGTGTGCTGCCCAAGTAGCCTGCCAGTCTGCAGAAGAGATGCCTGGCCGGTCACCGCCATGTCACCGGTCCGCCATGCCTCACAGTAGTTGGTTGTCATACGGATGCCTGCAGTACTCGAGCCGTGCCATGCCAGCTTCTGAGGCCTTAGGTTGAAAAAAACATGGCATTAGTCATAGAAACGCTGGGAAACAATTTGCTACTGGCACACAAGTGTATAATTAATACACTAGCAAATGTATTTGACTCTGCAAGTGAATTAGAAAAGATATGTACCAAGCCTGATCTGTCATGACATTCCGTCCATCAAAGGAGTAAATTGGAATAAGTGGGTCAAAAACAGCCCCGTTGCCAGAAAACAGAGCCATCCAGCTGCTGAAAAGCACCTCTCCCTAGGGGGGGATACACGTGAGGCTTAATTAAGTCGGGCTATACTTAGTGATGATTACTTACTACTACTATGATCAACTCTTGATCAACTTTGATTTCAATTTATGCTGCAAGCACATTTTGGCCCTTCAACCAGCAAAAGATTAATAAGATTAATAATCTTACTTTAAGGTTCACCACCGGCAAGTTGAAGCTGTCTCCTTTCTTGACAATGGCGGAGAGGTCTTGTAGGTGAGAGGAGAGGAAAGCTCTGTAAGTAGATGTCAGGCCCCTGGCACGGGCCTGCTGGTAACACTGATAATCTACCCCGCGGATTCCACGCATGTCCCCTGAGAATGGGGCATTCAGGGCCACCAGGTGCAACTGAGAAGGTCAAAGGTCACGCGTGTACCTTTTCACATTAATAATTAATGGTGCAACAAGGTTTGAGCAATGCTTACCCCTGGCACTGAGTGCGCAGCGTGTGGAAGAACATTGTGGCTTGGCAAGTAGCTCTTTAACTCCTGCAAAAGGCAGGGATAAGATGTGAATAAGATATATTAGCTAGCTAGCAAAATAAAACCCTCAATTACAATTGTGCTCTGGGTTTGATTTACAAATGGAGGTAGACGAGGCAATTATTTAAAGACTTTCTCTGGTTTGGCATGTTGTCAATAGCAGGTATACAGTAAACATGACACACCTGGCTGTTTACTCTGGGTATACTACGATCACTGGGTCTGCTCAGGCCTTGTGACAAAGCAGATGAGGGACTGCCTTCAGGAACTGGGATTAACTCTCCCAACTATAAACACAGTTACATATCCAAAGCATTTGAAATGTTGCATATAGTGATAGACCAATATCAGTCAGGCAGATGAATTGGGCAGATAGATGATAAACATGTATGAATATGTATATTTTTAATTTAATGTAAAAATGATGTTTTTAATGTAATGTTTTATTTCTTTGATCAGACATCTTTTTTGATATTTGTTAAAAAAGTAAGTAGATACCTGCACTTTCCTCCAGCCCTCTTGTACTCTGATGTACAGTTCACTGTTGTCTAGAACATATCCCATAGTGCCTGCAGCAGCCTGATGGGTCTCACTCATCAATGCCTGAATGTTTTGATATCTTACCTGGAACAGGCAGAGTAAGAAGTTAAGCACAGAGTGCAATCCTCACAAACACATAAAAATTCTAAGCATATTTAATCTTTTATGATCTTGTTCATACAGAACTATGTTTTGTGCGTTCTGACTTACTGGGCTTCCATGGCCAGGAGCACCAGGTGGCCCAGGGGGTCCAGGGAGGCTTACAGCTGAAAAAGAATCAAGAAAAGCAAAAGTTAGTTTACCTAGTAAGTTGCTGATAGTTGTATGCTCTGAGCTTGAAAACTGAGCTTTACTAAATTCTGTCAGGCTAGATGTTTATAAAGCTAAAAAAATTCTATTTTTAGGAGTTTACTTTCTAATATCATAATAAAGATTTTTTTTCTTTACCTGAGCCATAAACTGATGAGGTACCTGGTGACCCAGGAGGTCCTGGTGGCCCTTGTGGTCCTGGATTTCCATAGCCAGGTGGTCCTGGCAGACCTGGGGCCCCAGAATCACCAGGAGGGCCAACAATAGAGTCACCTTTAGGTCCCTGAAATCCAAAGAATACAGTGTCATTAGGGCTGCTTGTCCTTCCACATCTATTTGATCCACATCTATTTGTCAAAAGGAACTGTAAAAATTGCATTGTTCTCATTCACTGACACACCCAGCAAACCTTAGACAACAGAGCTATTTAAAACATTTATCTCAGTTTATGTAAAATCTTAATATGTAAAGGATCTTGTTTCAATCTTGTCACAAATAAGAATTATTTCAATTCAGTTCAAGACAGAAACAGATAGAGATTTTTTCCTTTTTATTAGTCTTGAAGGTTTTAAATGTAGTCCCTGCAGACTCACCACAAGGCCTGCTCTCCCTGGAAGACCTGTAGGACCAGGCAGACCTGGATCTCCTTTCTCTCCCTTCTGGCCTTTATAACCAGTATCACCTTTAGCACCCTTAGAAATAGACACATGCTTGACATTCATTTGACATTCAACATGCAGTCATCGCTGATAACCCATGGCTCTTAATCTCAAGCAAACAAAGTGTCTGCTGACTCTTAAAATAGCTATTAGTAATTTTATAACAATCATTTTTAACACTTTTAATAAAGCTGCTGTAATAAATTTCTGCATCACTAGCAAACAGAACTGACAGAACTGCAAAAACAATGACTGCTTCCAAACAGGCTTCCTAAACCTGTATTCGGGCAAACAGGTAGTCCTGTCCCAAACTCATGCTTTTGGCACATAGGTACTTTCAAGTTCAAGGGTTGTTTACAGAGGCTAGTGCTTATACAGAGACAATCTTATAGTTTAATATAATAATATTATTTTAGTGATATTTGTCAGGTAGTAAGTATTTTTATGCATGCTTTTACAGAAATAAATGCTTACAACAGTCTTAATTGTATTTATGTGGTTCCTAAAATGCTCAATATTTATTTCACCTGATATGTAAGGTGCAGACACTTACCACAAAATCATTAGGAAACATAGACACTGTTGAGAAAAGAACATATAGATCAATCCAACAGACTGAGAGTGACACTGTCACTGTGACTGTTCTATAAGTTTTTCTATTCTGTTAGTAGTTTTGATGTATAATGTAGTCATTAGACTGTCTGCCAGTTTAACTATGTCATACAGACCCTTTAAAGTAATACATAAAAACTGCATAGAACATTTATGGTTAAGTTTACACAACAAGACATTTTTTACTATACCCCGCAGCCCAGGATTTCCAACATCTCCCTTGTCCCCTTTGACTCCTGATGTCTGTCCTCTGTCTTCTGTTTAATTAGAAAAATGTATGTAAATATACATACTCTTTATTCTGCTTTAACTATTAACCCCCTTCCTGTTGTTACCATTGAAAAAACGTAACAGCTGTTACTAAAAATTGACTGAACATGAAAAGTTACAGCTCAAGGGTAACAGTGCGCTTGATGCTTGTGACTCAATGTTTGTGAGAGTCAAGCACCTGCTTATTCAAATCAAAAGATGACATTTCAGACTGTAAGGGCGACTTACAGTAAAAAATGGAAAAAAAGAAAAAAATAGAAAATGTTTTTAAGTTTAAAACAGGTCAAAATGGTCCACCACAGCTAAGTAGAATACATTTTAAATGTAAAATATACTAGATATACCTTCTGAAATGTTGTTGTTGACCTGCAAGAGAGACAAACATTTTGTTGTATAATGTTAGGTGAAGCTTTGAGCAGAAGTAATGATGAAAATGCTTTCTGATATAAAAGACTGATATGAAAACTAATGTAAGCATACGGGTCTGTTTTGTTAGTGTGACAATGAATGCAGCACACCCCAATTCCATAATTAAAAAATATATAAAAAATAATACTATTAATTCACCGCTGAGCCCAAAGTTAGAGCTCATGCAACATGCTTCTGCGAGCTTAGGTGAGCACCACAGATGAGATGGGTTAAAAGACCATGATCACTTTCCTGAGTTTGTGAGGGACAGCATAAAGAAGGCCTAATTCTTAAATTTTAATATATATATATAGAGAGAGAGAAAGAGAGAGAGAGAGAGAAATAAAATAACAGCTTTAAATAAAATTGAATTTAGATCTGTTTTGTAAATTAAGCCTGTTTCATGCTGTTTTAAAGACCATGAAGCTCAGGACGAACAAGAATAAGAAACAACAAGAAATTAAGACAAGGCGAGGCTAGTGTATTAGGAGGAGGAGCCGAGCCAGAATGACATGCTCCACAACCACCAACCAGAGAGCTTCACTCATTAACTTACAGATTTTTTGCAGTGTGGTCTAGGAGGAACTGGGAAAACTGTCTTTAAAAGCAGAATCATTTCATGACTTTTATTAACATGACACTATAAACCAGATAAGCTAGACTCAGTTGCTGAATTTAAGTCTAGCAAAGAGGATCATACTTACCCCTTTGAGGCCAATCACTCGTCCTGGTGGCCCGGGAGGTCCAGGTGGGCCTGGTGGACCCTAAAACAAAGGCAAATCGTAATAAAAAAAGGTATGAAAAATAATGGTAGCATCATGCCACAAACAGCATGGAAGATATTTTACTTTAGGAATTGTGGTCATTGAGAGCACTGTTTATTTGCATGTGCTTTCTGTGTTTACATGTACGCATTTGGTAGATGCTTTTACCCAAAGCAACTTCCAGTGCATTTAAGCTTTTCATTTTATCAGTATGTGTGTTCCCTGTGAATCGAACTCTACCAGTTTCTCTACCAAGCTTTACCAGTTGAGCTACAAGAGCACTTATTATTAACATACAGCAACCTTGTTGCTGTAGCACCTGAATCACTAAAGAAATAATACAATCAGGCATATGTAGATTAACTGATATGATATGATATGATATGTATATAAAATGTTAAAAATGTGCTTGGCTACATTTGATGCATTGCCACCATGTTTAACAAAAATACAAAAATATATTTTTCTATTTTGTATATCACTTTCTTTCCCAATTTTTAATAACGCACAATTTTAAAAATAAAAATGCTGACTTGTGAAAAGCACAATTTATATAATAAGCCTAACTGATATGAAAAAGAGACAGGCTTGCACTTGCATAATTATAATTACATTATTTAAAATGTAGGTGCAGACTTAAAGCAACACCAGTACAGATAGCACATTGTTAAACGGGATTGTGGGTATTAAGGGAGTAAGATACATGTTTCTGACATACAGCCGTGCAAAAGTTACTGCAAGTTTTATTAACAACAATGTACTCACAGGGGGGCCACTAGCATCACCCTTGTCCCCTTTCCTTCCATTCATTGCAGGTCGACCCTAAAAGACAAAATTCAAGGGAGTAATAAGAAAGTGAAAATAAGAATTTATGAGATGGTAAAAAATAAAAATATATTAAACTAACCGGCCGACCAGGAATTCCATATTCTCCTTTTTGTCCTGGTGGTCCAACTGGCCCCTGAGAATGTATAAGCATTTAAAGAAATGAAAAAGAATAATAAATGTATTATGTGTAAATGTATGTTTTTATGTATGTATATAAGGGTATATATCTCACCACAATCCCAAGCTGTCCAGGAGGGCCATGGTCTCCCTGTAAAGTACCCAGATGTTTGATGTCAGAGCATTGAATAACTATGAACATGTGAACATTTTCAACATCTAAAGTAAAGTTTGTTTCAACCTTGGCTCCTTTTGGTCCTCTGGGTCCTCTCAGGCCTGTTATTAGGGAGCCATCAGCAGCAATTGATACACCTGGCTCCCCCTTTTCTCCCTTTACAGAGGGGCATAGAATAAATAATATCCACGTAAGACATAAGTATTTTAATTGTATCATTATAATATTTGAGTAAAGAGTAAAAAAAAGTAAATTGTTAATTTGCTTACTTGTACTAGACAAAATTAGGTCTTCCCTTCAACTACACATCCTTTGACCAAAACCCCACCGCCCCCCACTCATGAAAATGGCACAGTATGCAACTGTGATCAATACTTTTTGTTTTGCTGTTTTTAGAGCCAAAGGCTATCATGGACAATGTTGCCAAATGCACAGTTTTTCTGCAAAATTGGGCTACTTGCGTTGGTTGTTTTACTTTAATCAGGTACAATGTTTGACATATGGTATAAATTATGACTGAAATCGCTACATTAAATACCATATATTTACCCTATCGTATACCACTCTACAGTGATTTTCAAGATTAAATTGTGTGTAATGCATAACAAGTTTTAATTGGCCACTAAGCTGTTTTATTACATAGACCTGGCAACCCTGATTGCAGAGACGGTTCACTTCTTAGGATACCCTCAGTGATATCAGGTAGTATAAACAATTTAGCTTAAAGCACTATTAAGTGTGCCAACTATGCTAATTATATTGCAGTGGACTTTTTCTCTGAAGAAATACATTTATAAAATGAGAATCGAAACTAAAGGAGATTTTGGACTCATAATGGTAGAGTAGGTCTGCTAATGCTGTATTCACATCATATTGAAATTACCATAATTACTAGTGTCTGACTAGTAAAAACCATTGATGTCCCTGTCAGATATGTAATTAGAAGCTGAAAACTTAGTTCTGTATAAAATCTCTGACATCTCTCTCTTGACCTTTATGACATCACTGAAATGGCGGCAGGAATTAGTTTGGTACCCTAAACATATTTCTGTTTAATATGACATCTACTGTTGCGAAATACTTGGTGATTTCTTTGTTCTTAATGTTTTGCATATAAAATACATACAGAGGTGAATTAATATATTGATTATGTATTTTGCTGTCAACAACAAAGCCATTTTGCAGTTATTAGTGTTTCCATAGAAACTGCCAATTTCCAGTCCGACGATGTGAACTCACAGCAGATTCTCTGAGTTGCTGTCTCATAATTACAATAATTGTATCATGACGTGTATGCTGCATTAATAATTAATAATATTTTTATGTAATTTCTTATTACTTTACGAACTCATACCTTAAGTCCTGGAGGTCCCTGAATACCAGGAAATCCAATTTCACCTTTTGGTCCTCTTGGGCCCTGATCAAGAAAATATTATGTGATTTTCACAATTAAAATGTTTAGTTTAGTTTAAAGCCCTGAGCAGCATAATAACCTAATTTAAAGTATCTAAAAAAACTAAATCATTTTAATTGAAACTTAATAGTGGTTTCTGTCACAAAATTATGAGGTGAGAGCTAATACTGTAAAAACCAACAAAATATTGTAACAATCCAATAAACTGAAGACTAAAATTAGTAAAAAATGTTATTTTGCAGTAAGTAAAACACTATTTCTTTATGGTTATCAGCTGCATCATCAGTATATCATTCTAATCTATGTTCAGAGTTTATTGCAGATGAGATATTCTTACAGGGAATCCGGGTCTGCCAGGCAAGCCCTCAGGGCCCTGCAACATGCGCCACACACACATATACACAGAAAATGAAAAGCATTAAAAATGACATGGACGTGATTCATGCTCAAAGAACATCCCCATTCCAGATGGATGTAGAAATGTCAAGCACTTAGAAGCCTTGAGCTGCCAAGAATAGATATTGCATCTGGTTGCTCCACTCAAATTTCTTGGTAACACTGTACAATAAGCTTGTCTGTGTATTTGTTACAGCAATATGAGCTTACAATCAGTAATAGTTTAATTTATGTTACAAGATAAATTAACACATTTCATTAATTTTTAATTTTTTAAAGTTTGTATTATTGTTGAAAGTGTTGAGGTAAAAAAATGGGCTTGCCTAAGAGTTAACTCTTTCTCTCAGACCTAATTAATTTGAGAAATTAATTAGTAGTTCGGAGGGATCGGAGGGATAAGATACAAAAACATTGAGCTGCTTTACGTACCGCAGGGCCTGGTGGTCCTTGGTTCTTGGTATCAAGAAGCTGAAGGAAAAGGTCTTTTATATATATTTTTGTAGGATCTCATACAAAACATCCAACAAAAATAATTGGAACAAATAAAATTCAAGGAGGAGATAAGCCATTATACTTACATCCTGGATGTTATGGATGGGTCCAGGTGGGCCAGGAGGCCCAGGAGGCCCTGTGATGTTCAGTCCATCACGACCTCGCTCACCCTGGGTGACAATTTATAGTAACTTGCAGCAACATGCAGTAATTACACACAAAGTTATATATATAATCTACTAACAGCACTGCCAAAAGATGGATCCACAGTCATCTTCAAATCAAATCAAATCACTTTTATTGTCACATCACCACAGCACTTGTGCCTAGGTGAGTGAAATTCTTAGGAGCGTGCTCCAGACAGTGCAGATACAATTAACATTTAGACAGGTAAGACAGGTTTGTACAGAGACAATGTGCAATATAAACATACATACATACATTCAGACGTGTTTACAAGTTGAGGAGATGTGCAAAAGAGGTATTTTACATAAAAATTGTGCAAAGGGAGATTGGGGAGAGCAGCACATAGTGCAAAGGAATGTA
>JAZGTJ010000518.1:73300-98938 GCA_036877575.1 Botia almorhae
AAATTACACACAGGTGGACTCTATTAACTAATTAGGTGACTTCTGAAGGCAATTGATTGCACTGGATTTTATTTAGGGGTATCAGAGTACAGGGGGCTGAATAGAAATGCACGCCACACTTTTCAGATTTTTATTTGCTTAAAATTTTGAAAACAGTATATCATTTTCGTTCCACTTCACAATTATGTGCTACTTTGTGTTGGTCTATCACATAAAATCTCAATAAAATATATTTAAGTTTGTGGTTGTAAGGTGACAAAATGGGGTATGAACTGTAAGGCACTGTATGTCTGCTACCTTTTTATTAAACAGTATTATCTTGCCCACTTCTATTTACCACTGCACTGTTAATATTTACGAAAGGGGTATGAATACTTTTGCAAGGCACTGTAAGTCCGCTACCTTTCTATTAAACAGTATTATCTTGCCCACTTCTATTTAACACTGCACTGTTAATATTTAAAACACAATTTTTTTTAATTATTAAAAATAAAAAGTACATAAAATGTATTGTGACATTACATAACATTAACAAATACAAGTACATTGTGCAGTTTGGGGCACCTGGTGGGAAACTCAGGTGACTTCTTTAATAAAACATTTATTCCACTGAAACTGTCAATACAGCACTGTCTATTTAACTCAAAGTCTACTGCTTGACCCTCTTGGCAGGTTAATTAAAGTTTGAATGCTGAACTTCATGCAGAAATCCATTCTTCCAAGGTTCTACATATATTACATCTTTTATACATCTTTCAATCAATAATGCATAATAGTCTTCTCAGCCTGGCATTGCTCACAATAAACTGGATGGATGCTTTCCTATTGTTTTTAACCACACACACTTTTGTCAGATAGAACAAACTGTTATTATGTTTTTTTAATTACTTTGAGCATTTGGGTTTACAATGTAATTGTATTGCTTATGTCTTGCAACATTTTACATGTTTGTCAGATATGAATATGAACTTTCATGAGTTTCACACAACAGAAGACAGAAATTCATCTGGATATGATATTGGACAAACTCAGACAGGAAAGCTCAGAGGAATCTTTGAAAGCCTCCACAGAGAGGGCATTAGCCTGTTTCGAAGAGGTTAAGAATGGGTAAAACAAACATTTATTACTGTAAAATGTGTTAAAGAAAAATGATACGTTTTATAAATGCTTTGTTGCACTGTTCACTGTCTGTATTCTGTAAGGTATACACACATCTATAAGGAAGAAGTGAATATTGTTGAGAGTTACCCATCTGTAATTCTGCACGAATTACAAGCCTACAGCCTTTCTGTCAGCCAGTTCTTTAACGTCAAAGAGGTTTATGGCCAGGTATATATTAAACCACAATGCTATTATATGTAAAAATTCTGTATGCTGATAAACATTGGTAAACACTTTATATACTGTGTGTCACAGGACTCGGAGGAATTTTGCACACTTTACCCTTCTCTCAAACTTAAGTTAAAAGGTATTTTTTATAGAGCTGTACTATTCTATTGAAATAGCTTGGCATCCATTTATTCAATAAAATTCTATTTTTTTAAGGTCAAAGCATGACAGCCTTTACTAATGAAAGGCTGAGAAAAGAACATGAAATGAAACACAGTGTTCAGAAGGCACATTTCAACAATCGAGAACCCTCAATAACTTGTGCAATGGTAATGGTGAAACCCAAATACTTTGCTTTCACATAGATTTTGTGTCTGCCTAAATAGTTAATTTCCCATATTTTTTAGGATAGCCAAGACTGTAAACCTCTAATATTTTCTCAAACCAAGGAGACTCTCACTACTGCAAAAGGAAATGTGTACAGCTGCTATGGCTTTTATACTGATGAGGACCAGCAAACAAACCTTGTGGAAACTGAGCTGGTTTTGTACCCAAAGGCTCTCATTGTTGAACTACTAAAGGAGTAAGTGGATTACAGAAATACTGAAACAAATCTGTGCTATGACAGTAACTTAATTAAAAAATGTGGCTACCAACTGCTGAGGCAGCAAAAGGCAGCTACCAACTGCCTTTTGTGTGAGGAAAGAAAGTGCATAAAATGTTGGTCCAATTGCAATCATAGGATGTCCTACTTGCCTGTCAAATTTTGTATATGTTCATGTGTTAGAGGATGGTTGGCTTTGAAAAGCGCTTTGAAGGGATCTTATGCTTTTAAAGTTAAATTGCTATCTTCTCTTAAATTGCCTATGCAACCTATAATTAAAATATTGCCCAGAAACCTGAAGATTTTGGTGAATTTACCATTTATATGCAAAAAAGAATTAAATTTTTTTTTAATTCTCATATTGTGTCATAAAATAATCAAATTTCCTATAATAAAAACCTTCTGCTTTGCAGTAGTCTTATTTCTCCTTAGTTCTGTGTAACAAAAATTCTTATTTTTTAAGATTTAAAACATCTGTTGTGTTGTTCCATCATAGTGTCAGACAAAATTTTTTCAACCATCTGGAAGAAAGATTTCATATTATTCTAACCAACACTTTGGCTGTTGTGGACGCTAAGAAGAAGAAACTAAAATCTGAGCTGGATCTTCGCCTCCAACTCCACCACCCACGTGCCAAAAGGATTGAGGACATTCACAATGTAAGAGCAGGTTTGTCCCCATATTACACCCTTAATCTTTTGTATGGTGTGGCATAATAGCTCAAACTATTGAAAAGCAGTAACATATGTTTATTCGGGCAGCTGAACTGGTGCTACATCAAGATTATGTGGATAAGCACTGCAGCAGGATACTGGAGGTCCTAGGAGATTGCTGGACAGAATTGGAGGAGTTGCAGATTCAACAAAATAAAATGACTAAAGACTTCCAAAAGCAAATCTACAGTACAGAAGATGATTTTACTCTAGCCACTAAATCCGAAAAGTAAAATACAGTTTAGTTAAAAATGTTAATAATATTTAATGCAACATTTGTTTAGTGAATCTGATTATGTATCATATAGTAATCTATAGTACTATGTTTACAATTTATAAAACGTTTCTGACCATTACATTTACAGAATAATTAAACTCTGTGCCTCACTTCAAACGACATTAGATAAGCATGTCAGTATTGTCCAAACATTACAAAGAGACTTCAGACAAAACATGGAATTCAAGATGGAGGGTCTGAGGAAAGCAAATGCTCAGATATTAAGATCTTTTAAGTAAGTAATTTTCAGTGTGCGCAATGAGTTTGTTACAAGGTATAAGCCCTAATCACAGTTTTTTCTTTTCCACAAGACTCTTCTCTGAGGGGGGGAATTTTGCACCTCAGGAAATTCAGGGCTTTCAGTCGGATCTGGAAAAAATTAACAAAAGCATTGATTCTATAGAAGGGGCCCTAATACAGGACATGGAAGGAAGAGAATCAAAGTGTCTGGAACAGGTTTTAAACGAATAAATCACTATGATAATGCATTAAAGAATTAGTATTTTGACATGGTGTCAAACATGCTAAACTCTGGCCTAATGAGCATTCATTTGTCCATAGGCCAAGGATATTCTCAGACAGTTTGAGGAAAATGTTAATTTTCTCATCATCGATCTGAAGTTTCTAGATAAAATGAAGCAAGTTTTCACCAGCAC
Source organism: Botia almorhae (assembly GCA_036877575.1). Classification (NCBI taxonomy): domain Eukaryota; kingdom Metazoa; phylum Chordata; class Actinopteri; order Cypriniformes; family Botiidae; genus Botia; species Botia almorhae. Next base: position 76,880 of record JAZGTJ010000518.1, read on the forward strand.
GCGGGTCCTGATGAAATCAGAGGTATTTTAAATGCATTGTGTACTTAATTAAATCCCTTTTCCCTTTTTAGTTGTTCATAAACTGTCTGAATACAGGTTTTGAAGAGTAACATGCAGAAAAGGCATATTGACGGCATGTTAAGTAATCTACAGGAAATTATGGCTGAGTATGACAAACCCTGCACTGACAAGAATGTAAATCTTACAATAGTTGATAAACATATATTAACTAAAAATAATTTATAATACTGGGCTACAGAAAACATTTTGTATTGCAGATTGTAACCATAACAGAAATAACCAGTTTAACAACTTCTCTGATAGAGGAGCTAAGGATGAGGTGTCAGTACCTTGAATGCTTTCTAGTAAGTTTTAAGTTACACATTCTGCTGCAACTGAGATATAATGGAATTTTTTACAGATAGGTTGATAGCGTTTTAATTATAAAAAGTCTTGTTTACTATATTTTCGTAGGATCCCTCTAAGGCTCTCTCCCCACCACAGGCTCCACTTCAGGGGACAACTTGCCCTAGATCCTATAAACAGGATAAAACAGGAGGCCTTAATAAAGACAGTCTGTTTCAGCCTAGCCACCCTGGGGTGTCCTTCCTTGAAGATGCGGCAGTAGGGGTTATCAAAGGCCTACTCAAGTCAGTGTATTTAAACTTATATTTAACTATGAAAGTGTATCCTAATGACAACAGAGATATTATGTAAATTACAAACAGCTAATTTAAACAAGAAAATTCAGTACCTCATGGTATATATGACCATTTTTGTTTTTTATTATGGCCCTGTTTATGGTCTATTTTGTGGGTTTATTCAACATATTTGCTATTCTTAAAATTTTAAAATGTAAATCTGTTGGAAAAGCACATAAAATTAAAAAAGTTTAAAGGTAAAGCTCTACGGTACAACATTGGACATCTTAGATATGACAAAAATAACTGAAAATTTATAATTGAAATTGTAATAATGCTGTTTTTGGATTATTATTTCAGTTTTTGTTTTAATTCATTAATTAATTCATGTCATTGTATTTTGGTAAGTTAATAGCACACAGTGGTAATGCACACTAACAGAAACACAAAACTTGGAGTGAATGAAATTTAAAAAAGGAAATAATCTACTTTGTAATGTATACACTGTCTGTTTACTTTTTATTAGGGTAGGCCAACCTCATGACTTTGAGGTAAATACTGACTCAACAGAAAGAAACTCTGCAGCTTTAACAGGTTATATTTTTCACTGTATGCTAATAATTTAATACAACCTATGTGGTGAGCTAAATGTTATTAGTTTGCCCTTTTAGACTGATCTGGTGATCAGATGAGATCCCTCATTTTGGGATCCTGGCATAAACCTCAATAACAATAATACAATAAAAATGGCTGTTTGTTATAATGTCAGTACCTTCAGCAAAGTTTAACTCCCCTGCTTAGGTCAAAGGTTAGAAAAGAGCTTCAGTCAGTCTGGAATGGAGATCCAGAACAGAAAGTCAGTGGAGTCAATGAGGACGCAGAGGTTTTACATTTTAAATATGACAATACTGTTAGAAATCTTAATGAATGTATTTGCATATTTTTTGTAACAAGACATCCAATGAAATATGGAAGCCTACCTGTACCTTTTTTGTAAACTTCATGTCATGACTATGTTGTCAGTGTAAGGAGGTTTTCAAAACCCAGCCACTTTCATAAGAGGTTGCAGGTGTTTGGTTCAGTACCTGAAGAGGAGCAGGACAGGTCAATGGAAACAAAATTCATTTTTACATAACTTGGTAATTTTATATTTTTCTAATACATATTTTGCAATTTACAGTTTCCCCTTCAAAGCCTCTATCACCAGTATTCTATGGAAAGCCAATAATATTCTCCTCTTGGTTGCAGAGGTACTATGATACATAAAATACTGAACATTATGTTAAACAATGGTGTAAAATAAGGTGATTTTAATTTTCCTTATTGACCACCAGGAGTTTTATAAAAGGAAAGAGCGCCGTCCTGTCACTCGTCCTCAGCTTCTGCAGGAGACATTTGAACAATGTACAGACGAGATAAACAAAAGACTTATTCTCTACCAGAGCCAGTCACTTGATTACCACAACAGCTGCCTGCAAGGTTGACGCGTAAAATATTTTAAGTGACAAGATAAATTAATGAAATTGAAAACATGCTATATTATTATGCACATATTATGATGAAATTGTTGAGCCTGGCATAGGTCCATTGGCTCAACCAATGGCATAGATGTGGAGCAGTTTTCCAACTGCTAACCAATTGCAGATATGAAAAGTATTTGAACAAATTTTCTACTGTTAAAAAGTGACTACTGTCAGTAGCGGTAACTATTTTTGCAGTGGTAATTATTTTTTTTACATTTTCATGTAACTGAGGTAAAAATTACTAAACTATAGTAACAATAACAGTTCAAATTTCAAGGTGGACATATCATTTGGTTTTAAATAATGAGTTTCGTCACTGCCTAGAATTTCAGCTGCAATTGAAGACCATCGAGGTATTTCTATCCAGCGTACCAGACAAACTTCTCTTTAAACTAAGGGATCAATACCTTAAGGACCTGAGAAAGAGTGTAACACAAATTCAACACCAGTTTGAACGAGTTCAGCAACAAAGTGAACAAAAGAAGGTGTGTGAAAAAATGCAGAACAGTGGTGAGGGCAGAGGAAATGATGCTGTTATCACCCTGTGAAGTTCCTCACTGGGGAAGAATAATAAACTGACATTGTGTAATATTAGGCATACATTTAAGTAGATGTAATATTGCACCAATACATACAGCCCTAGTAGCATTAACAGCATTCTACTGCTTTCTGCTTTACTTTTAAAGAAGGAGCACAGTATTAAGTTGAGAGTGTATCTATACAAACCAGCATGTGAGAGAGAACTTAAGCAACTAGTGGTGGCTGAAGAAGACAGACAAAAACAGCAGAATCAGGCAATTCAGAATACAAGACAGGAAGTTCGGGTAACATCTTAAAACCTTTACTCAAATAAATGCTGCTCTGCTGTGTTTTTTTGTGCTGTAGAAGACAAAGTTGGACCTTTTGTTTTGAACAGGCCTGTGTCCACAAAAATGCACAAGAATTTGTCAGTGCTCTTGCAAGTTTGGCAGAGGCCTTGCTTTTCCAGTTTGACAACATTATTACCATTCATGAGGTTCAAGAGGGATGTAAGTATGGAACTGGTGGTATAGAAATGTAGATTGCACAGGTTTGATATGGTGATAAAAATGAACATACAATTTTACTCTCCTTTGAAAAAACAGATGCTGAACTGAAGAAAGTGAATATTACTACACTCATCCAACAAAAACAAGTTGATCTTTTGCATGAAGACAGGTGTAATAATCTAATAGAGAAAACCAGCAGGTGTGGAAATACTATGATATACTGAAGACTTTACATGGAAATGTTTAAAGAGGATCTTTGAACGACCACTGTTGTGGTTTCTTTTAATTATAAAGATTATGTATATTAAAAGCAATACAGATCATAGTAATGCTGAATTGGATGTATAATTTTTGTAGAATATGCCCAGGAATTTGTGACCTTGGATCTACTGGTGAAAAACCTTTTGATCAACAATCTCGACAAACAGCCACCATCACAACTGTTAAAACCACACTTGGGCATCTTAGGACCATTGAGGTGCGAGATGCATTGCATGAGGTAAGACAATTTGTTTAAAATGAATGTTTTTTTATTTGTTACACTGTAAATTGTAAACTGTATAAACTGATTTGCACAGTTGTCAATTTAATTATTTTTTTAAAGTGGCAATCTATAACTTCATTTGACTGAAGAACAAACTTCCTTGTTACATATGTAACCCCCCTTCCCTGAAGGTGGGAACGGAGATGTTACGTCAACAGACTGACGTATGGGGTCTTGCTTAAGAGCCCTATCACCTTCGAGTAAAAAAAACACGGCAATGAGCATCGGCCCGAGAGGAAATTGGGCAAGAGAGCTGTGCGTCGGGTCACGCCTACGCGGAAGCGGGTGTATAAAGCCGGCTGCCACTCGCTTTCATTCAGGTTTTTGCTGAGGAGCCGAGATGTGTCCTGGTCAATCAGCGGTGAATTAGGCCTGTGGCAGGGGGACCTAACATCTCCGTTCCCTCCTTCAGAGAACGGGGGTTACATATGTAACCAGTACATTCCCTTTCAGTCAGTAACATTCAACGTTACATCAACGGAGTGACGTATAAGGTCCCTGTGGAAAACGCCGCAACGTTAAGGGCTAGGAATGTCAGTATGGGCAGAGGAAGCGTGCCTCTGTAAAACAGTTCCCCTGCCTCTGTAACCTTCTTAGCGCTCTGCGCAGGCAGCCAATCGCAGCCCAGTTGGGAGCAGAGCCTGGACGCAGAGGGGTCGTGGTGATCGTTCCTATCCCCTCAGGAGAAGACACCTCGATGCACAGGTCTCCTTCCTCTCGTGGTATAGCCACGAGAAACACTGGAGGGAAACGCCTGTTCCAGAGGAAAGGCGTTGCGGAGACCACACCCCGCTAAAAGGAGGTAACGATATATAGACTGACCAGGCAGTACTACTTATGGAAAATGTCTCTGTGCAGGTCCTACCTACTGGGACGGCTCACTGCCCACAGAGACTGGTAAGGGAAAGACACGGGTTCACCAATAGGGAAACCGTATTAAGGGGAATCACAACACATGGGACACCTAGCCCAGCACAAGGGCTGACTGAGACATACACACGAGTGTTGGGCCTGGTGTGAGGCTCCTCCGCTGAGCCTGCCTGCCGGCGGGTGCTGGAGGAATCACAACGTAGGGTTTACCTGCTAGGAAACCACTGCGAAGGAATACAACTGCCTAAGTCCCCCTAACCTAGGGGGGAGGCGAAATACAAGTGAAGACACCACCCGCTTGATAAAAGTGAGCGTGGTCAGGAGAGCGGTCTTAAGAGACAGACTCTTCATCTCGACTGACTCAGCGGCTCGACAGGGGCTCCTTGTAGCCCTAAGAAGACTACGGAAAGATCACAAGAGGGAAAGAGGTGCGCCTCGGCGTGGTTCATCCTCCGGGCGCCCCGCAGGAACCAGCTTATGCTTGACTAGCTTATGCTTTTCTAAATACTTACCTTCTACTGCTAGGTGACGGGCTGATATAGCGGCCAACCTTTGTTCCAGCCTTTCCTGCAGCAAGGAAAGCACTGAGGTGAACGGGGCAATTGTAGGGATCTTCTCCATGGAAGGAACACCAGTCAGTGAAGAGGCTCCACTTCAAGGCGTACACACGCCTGATGGAAGGACCCCTTGCCTGAGTGATAGTATCCACCATACCCGGGGGCAGGTCACTCACGGTCTCCGCATCCTGTTCACGAACCACACATGGAGGTTCCAAAGATCGGTTTGCCATCAACTCGTACTGCCATCAACTCGAGGCAATTGATGTGCCACAGGGGCCGAGATCTTGTCCAGAAGCCCGAAGCTGCCTGCCCGTGGCATACGGTGCCCCAGCCTGTCTTGGAGGCATCTGTTGTCACAACAACATGCCTGGACACTTGTTCTAAGGGCACCCTTAGGGGTGGACCCCCTGGGACCACCGTCTTGGCACTGAACTTGTTCAGGCAACGCAGCAGTGATTGCGCACGCTCATTGGAGAGGCGCGCCACCATAGTGCCTGGCGGCCGAACAAGGAAAACAAAGGATTCTTCACCCGGCCCTCCACCGGAGGAGGTGAAGCAGCCATACGTGGACGGAAGGCCTCCGTCTGCCGCTGGACTGCTGGGCAAAGCCCTCGACAGTGTTGCCAAAAAAGGCCACCTTGGAAGATGGGGGCATTAAGAAAATGGCCCTTGTCCATATCCCGCATTCCCGCAAGGTTTAGCCACAGGTGGCGTTCCTGGACCACAAAGGTAGACATCGTCCGGCCAGCGGCCTGTGCCGTGACCTTTGTCACCCAGAGGGCGAGGGCGGTCGCCGTGCGCAGATCCTGCATAAACCGTGGCTCGGAACTACCCTCGTGGACCTGCTAAAGTGCCTTGGCCTGGTGAACCTGCAGGATGCAGCACGGTAAGCCTTGGCAGGGAGCACTGCTGTGGTCTTACCTGCTCGGGACGGAAGACGCAGCCATTTCTGCCAAGTGGCAGCATTTTGTGGGCTCAGGTGCACCACAACTGCACACTCCACCTGAGGGATCTCCGCGTACCACCTGGCAGCTCCCCCATCGAGGGGGGAAAAGGTGGCAGAAAAAGGTGCCTTTCAGGTGCCTGCTCATTGGAGACCCCATTTGTCAGTCCATTGACGTAATGTCGAACGTGACTGACTGAAAGGGAAAATATGTTACACATTCACAACCGTAGGTTTATAATAATGATTTCAGCTGTGGGGTCCGATTTTGTGGAAACTGCCTGTAAACTGTAAACTATTAAATTGCGTGTGTGGTTGCTGAAGCTGGAGCATCTGTAGCTTGTTGTTACAGCAGTTGCTTAGAATTTAAACACGTCATCCACATTTCGAGAATTACTTTGCATGTAACTTGCCATTTTATGTTTCAAACAGATGGCGGTAGAGGCAAAATATACCGATTGCAGCTTTAAGTTCTTGAGTTCAACTTACGTTGCAACAGTTGACAGGCTCATTCATTTAGAATTTGAACACACACTATGCATTGGGTATATGTGGCAGGTGCTAAATTTAAAATGAGATGTAAACAAAATTAAGATTTGCTAAAAGTGGTTTTGCTAAGACTGTTAATATTCTATTCTGTACCCCAGCACTATGGGAAGATGGTACAAGACGAGTTGGAGAGAGCCCAACAAGAGTGTGAGGCTCAGGAAAAACAGATGCAGCAGTGGTACAAGCACTGGCAGAATACACTTAAAACTCTTACTGACCAAAAGACTCTTATGAACACTGACACTATCAATACATGATAAGAAAGTGAAGATCATTAAACAGTTGAACGCTTAGTTGAACATTTTCCTAGTAATCAAAACAATTAAAAAACCAAAATTGATTTTTTTTATTTCAGCAATGTCAAAATGTGTGAAAAATACAGCCGTTCCTAATAAAAACATTTGATGCAATGCAAAAGTTATTCTATAAACTAAAGACTGATTAATACTGTGTATTAACAAAAACAAATGCAAGTACCTAAATCAATAATAGAATAAAACTACCACAAGCACAGAATAACAAATGTAAAAGCATGTTTAATTAAGCACTAAAATAATCCTTAACAGCCAACTTGGATATTACAAAGTGGTTTTTATGTATGTGAGAAAAAAATATATCACATTTGTATGTTTGGGGTACAAGACCCAGGAGGGCACTGAAAGAAACTCCCTTTTTCCAATGGCTTTGACTTATAAATTTGACTTATAAAATAATTAAAGGTTACATTCTTATAGAAACAAGGGTTTCAGCATCAGCGTCTTCGTAGGATAATATCCCAGCACTCCTTCCAACGCAGCGCAGCCAGCTCGTCTAACGTTAATGCCGGCTGACCATAAGTAAGGGGTCTCAAGTTGTGGAAGCACATGTATATTAAGCAGAAGACTGCCAGAACAGCACAGACAAATGTTTTCCGTTGAGCTGTGGACCTGAGAAACAACATGAAACATTATTTAAACTGACTTGATGCAACTAATTAACTGATTCAACTAATTTACTGTTTTAATTTTAATACATTTAATGATGTGCAATAAATTTTGAAACAATGTCTAACTCTAGCTTCAGTATGTCTCTCACCTCAGTACATGGGTATACAAATGCTCTACAATTATAGGTATTTGTAAGATCTTGAAGGTGAGTGCTGGAAGATAGTGGTACAAAAAAAGAGTCTTCTCCATTAGGAAGAATGGCAGATAATTAACTCCCCAGCCTCCACAGCACACTACACCAGCCAAAACCAGCTGTTTCCAGGAGTCTAAATTAATATAGCCAAATAGAACAAAGTTTATTATAGGACATTAGTATTTTGGACAGGCTATAACTGGGCAGAAAAAACCTACAGATTTATTAAAAAAAAATCTGAGCCATGTTTAGCCTCCAAAATATTATAAAAACTGCTGGGTGTAATCTTGAGAGTTGGACTAATAAGAAACCATGCAGAACACCCCAGCAACTGAATAGCAACACTTAAATGTCACTCATAATACCTAAATAACCACAAATATGTTTTGTCTGCAGTATACTGGTTGACCTACGAAAATAATTCATTTCTCAAGCACATGCCTTCAGGAATGTCAGTAACTTTTCTATGTCGTCTTAATAAGTAGGTTAATAACAGAAGACAATAGACAGCCAGCGCAAGGTTTGCAGTGGTCCAAGTAACAATATTCCCAATCAACTGAATTTGTGCCTGTATTTAAAAAAAAGAAAAGGGCTGATTACACATACTACCTTTTTTCCAAAGCAAAGACAAAGAAACAAAATAATGTTGACATACATTACTTGAAGGATGCAGCCAGTATGCAATGTTTGTATCCAAGGTGAGCCATTCAATAGGTGATGAGCTATACTTGTGCTCAGACTCTTCATTCTTCACTGTCAGCATTTTCCACTGTTACTCATACATTAAAGTGCATTAATTTTATGACAAACTCTGGAATGCTTTTCTGTGACTTTTCAATGATTAATATAAGATCATGCTTTACATCTGATATTACCTGCAGCTCAATAAATTTGGCAATGAAAGTGAGGTTTCTTTTGAAGTCACTGTGAGTAGGTGACTTCAGCTCCAACTCCCTTTCTTTCTGTTCCTGGCCTGCAGACACATGAAGATTAAAAAAAAACAGACATAAGAAATGTGTAATATATACAGTGTTTTCTCAACTTCTTCCATAGCGGTGTTCCTCCACGTTCCACATGCCACTTTGCTGGTAGCCTTTATTAATCTTATCTCCAACAACCTCCATCTGTTTGAAGCCCCACTCTGGCAGAGAAGTGCCACTTAGCTGTAAATCATTACAGAACAGGTTTTTTAAGGCAGGTAAGGATTCTTGTTCTAATCTAATACTACTGATATGTATTGTATACATTTGCAGGAATGCAAACCCTTGGATTCATCATGATTTTTCAAATTAGGACTTAGGATTCAAATTTTCTTCAATACAACCAAACACTGCAAAGTTAACCCAGTAATTTCACACACACTATTCCTATCAGAATTCTAACTTTATAAATAAAATATGCTATAAATAATATTGTACAATATATTCTATTTTAAAATAACATACTTTGTGTGACTATAGTCGATGGGTGTGGGTCCAGAGAGAGAAGGTACACAAAAGCAAGCTTATTGTATGAATGGTACACCTCCTGGGGAATATTGGCCTTTACTAATGAGTCCAATCAATGATAGAGATTGGAAGTGTTGGTCAAATATCTAAGCCTTGTGCATGGGTGTATGGCTGCATGGGTGTTCAAGGTAATATGACAGAGCCTCACCCACAAGGCCTGTCTCCATAACAGTTCAATTTAAAAAAATAAATCAGATAATATATATAACTAATTATAATGTTTATTTTTTAAAATATTTATTAGGAAATCCAAGGGTTTACATATTTCTTTCTTTATATTAATATTATAATCACATTGTGGTACAACACAAACCTTTAGAACAGCTGACGTGTTGACATGAACTAGTTGCACTTCTGACAAAATCATCTTCCAGATATCTTTGTCAGACTCCCTGTTCACTATGTCCTAGAGTTCAGAATGTAAAGTAAATTCCGAATATTGATTTTAAAGTGGTAGAAGATGTGTTACAGACCCACAAGTCAAAAATCTTACCACTCTCCACAAATTCTGAGCTGACATAGAAACATTAAAATCAATATAACCAGACACTTCCTGAAAGTGAGGGCTCATGGGTGCTGCAACATCATGCCTTAAAAACAAAGAACAGTCAGCTTATTGCTACTACCAATTTATACAGATGTATTTACTTTAGTGCTAATATATCTAATGTAATCTGGACAAATCTGATGATGGATTTCATTACGTGTTCAGGTAGCGAGATGTCATTCCATGTAGTAGCTGTATTACATCACCATGTCTGATTGGTTTGGGAGGGCTGTTTACCACTAGACTGTGACTGAGATTCAAAGTTTAAACTTAAATTTAAAATAAGATTATTGTAAACAAGTATTAACTGGTAGTACAAATATGGTAATGTAAACTTTTTATAATGTTGTAGTTATCAGATATGTACATACTGGCTTGGATCTTTAATAATCCACCAGTTGTTGACATCTTTGAAAGGATAGCAGGTGATTTGCTGTTGGTGGGAACTGCCACGCCCATTTTCATACCTTCAAGCAATGATAAACAGTTAAGATTATCATACTTTAGAATTATGTCACCTTGAACCCACAGCTTTGTGACAGGCTGCAGACTGATTATAACTTGCCTGATTGGATAGTTAGCTTTGTGGGAATGGAGCCAACATGGAACAGGTTTGCTAAAAACAGTGCGGAGAGTAACCTGAGAACCAAATGCTACCTCCAAAGGCTGTCCTTGAGTAATCCTGGCAAGACCACCCTGAGAGAGAAGGGGTCATAAAGCAAGTGGACCATTCACAATGAAAGATCTTAGGATCTGTGTGTGTTATTTGAGAGGTTACTGAAATTCTGACTTGAGAGCACAGACATACAAGATGTTACTATTCATTTTCCACTCTCTGTGTTTGGTATAATGAGACCAGGTGAATCTATTTCTAGTCAGACGAAGTCAGACTAAGCATCGACAGGATTGATCCTGAACACTTTTGCTGTAGTCATAGTTGGATCTAACAACATAAATATATCTATAAACAAAATTTTCTTCTGAATAACTCATGTAAAATTAGGTTAGGTAGATGACTATTACATTGTGTAAAACATATGTTATTCGTTTAATTACACAAAGTAAATGGGAACAGAAATAAAATGCTTTACCTCCAGGCTTGCTTGAAAAGCACTGCTCATCATCTGGTCATGTGGTCCACTGCGGTAAAGCAGGTTAAGATGGATGTAGAAAAATCCAAGGTATATCATGACAGGTAAAACCACAAGGGCCAGGAAACGAGCGAACAGCTGAACTGCTACTTTAGCCTTGTCTCAGAGATACAGTAAACACACAATCATAAAGCGGTATCCAAGTTCTAAAATTGCTTGGAATTTGATAACTATTACTCACATTGCTTATTGTTTGATGCCCAAGAAGTTGCCAGGTATGTACAGCTGCCAGACCAAGCACTAAAATGTATGTGAACATACCCATATACTTAACTCTGAAAAATAAAGTGAAAACAACATAGACTTTCTGTGCCTGAAAAAATGTAACACTCAAAATACTGCATTATTCTATCTGAGCAAGTGAAACTACATGTTTACATTTTATGATTGTATGCCTTGTCTGATGTCTGAACATTTGTACAAAATTCATAAAAGTGATTGTTCCAAAAAGAAAAAAGGTTTTGACTGTACATACCCAACTGCGAAAGCACAACTGACCCCAGACATCACAAGCCAAAACCACCTAAATGATGAACTAGAAGCAGAGGAGAGCACAACACACAACATCATCAATAATCACTGAAGGTTAACAATCCAGAGCAGAGACTAACAAAGTGGACATTAGCCTGTTATTCTTACTTGCATGCTTTGTGAAAATGCAAGTAGGAAAGTACAGCTAGCAGCAAGAAAAATATTAAAACAGACTCCAGCAGCATAAAACGTGACTGCACAATCAAGGAATTTTCTGTAAAAAAAAAAAATTAACAATAACTTGTCAAATCATGCATCTCACAGACAATAATGTCAGCTAAATATAAACCTGTGATGGTAAGACAGAGTTACCCATAAGCAGGAGCATGGAGGCCCCTAATGCTGTCAAATGCGAATATCCAAGCTCTACCATCAGAAGATAACCAAGTGGCACACACAATGAGCCTGCAACAGCAGGTATCACTCGTAGGCTCCAAACAGGAACATTACTAGTGTATTCTATAGTGGACTCACACAACAGAATCAGTTAAGATTAATGCAATTACAAAGTCTGTGTTAACTTAAAAGGAATACAATTTAAAAAACTTAAAAACCTTAAGTTATTTGAACATTTAGGCAGCTTGAAGAAAACAAAACTGGTGAGGACCTTGTTACATTTTTGCTAGGGCATTTTTAAGTGGTTGCTAAAATTATAAATCCAATTGTTTAGAGAAATCAGGCTAAGATTCTCAATGGAAGTGTAAGGGAAAAGCTCACAAAGGATTTAGTCAGAATGGGATTTGGTGGGGATTTTGTTGTACAGTAACAGTCTTGTCAACATAACTCTGTACTTAAGTTGATCACCTGCTCCAATTCTATTCCAAACAAAGTTGCCATCAAATCCTCCTAAGTAGGCTACACAGAAAATTAAAACACATTAGGAGATACACTTTAAGTGGCTTGTTGTGTTTTCATTTAACAATAAATATTTCATATTTCATTTTTCAAGTATCAATAAAAAGGTTTCCCACCTCCTAAAGCTAAAATCATGTGGCCAAAAGGTGGACCACTCTCATCAATAAAATACACTTGTTTCATGTAAAGAGAAACGAACTGCCCATAATAGAGTTCATCAAACCTGTAACACAGAAACATAAGACAAATTTTTTTAAAAATAATGCCAAAACGCCGGCAATATAAAAATAATAACTAAAGACACTTACACTACAGCTTTAGGAAACTGAATGTCACAAAGCCTAGTCACCAGTGCCAGAGCAGTTACTGCCACCAGCAGCAGATTGATGTCCAATTTTACACTGATAGGCAGTTTGACACACTGCATGCTGCTTTTGGCGTCTTACTACATTTAATAATAATCGTTACTACAAACATATTTCTGCATTTACAATAACACAAACTCCATCTTGTAAAACGTATTACAGTATTTATTTAATAAATGCATGCATTTTACCTCGAGTCACTTATATTTTGTAGTACATTTCTCATGAGTTTCCAAATTATAGGTTATTCATAGCGACACGTAGTGTTGTTTGCATAATTAATAACTATTACAATACTAATCTAGAGTCTACCTCAAATTTTATTTAAGCGAAAATAATACAACTATATCTCTAACGGAAAGCGTCGGTCTGAACTTTAAAACATCACTAAAGCTTAAAAATACACCAGCTACATGCGGAATTAAAACTAGCGTTTCCGGGCAGTTGTCCGCACATTTCAAAATAAGAGTTTGAACACTCGACTAGATCCACCCCACACCCCAAATAGTATTCAGCTGCTACAATATTTGAACAGTAAAATTATACGTAAAAATGTATAAGTATCTTTGCGTTAAATAATTGTTTTTAAATAACTATGAAAACTTAAGTTACCAAAACTTTTTTTTTACTAAAAGTTAGTTTTGAAATTATATGAATAAAACATAGCAGCAAGCAGCAATTACGTTGTACTGATGTGTATAAAGTTATGTATTATTTAGCAGTAGTTTCAAGTTTCATAGGGATATGTAAATAAAATTTTCTTTAAATTATCATATACATGTTCCTCAAGTATTCTCAAACATTCCTCAAGTAATCTTTTTTTTTACAAAACCATTACAGCTGAGACAAGTCAAGTGTCTATTATAAATGCCAATATTCTGAGTTTTATTAAATAAAAGTTTCATGCTGTATCTCCAATCAATAAATGCCTTTGTAGAGAGCTTTGTGGGACTGGTGAACATTAAATAAAATGCAATGGATAATTATAAATCATGTTGATGACTAAAGACCTACTTTTTTAGACCTACCTAGTCTGGGAAATTGACAATTTTAGTTAAATTAAAACGCCTGACATAACAATTCCAAATGAAACACACACAAAAAATTACAGCGGACATGTTTGGAAGGGTACAATAATGTAGCATTAGTTTGTTTGTTAAAAAATTTTACAGATAAAAAAAAGAATGGACTGCCGTTTCCAGTAAGCTGTTACAAGAGGTTACAAGAAAATGTGTTGTCTTATGAACAAAATGTTCTTGTACTTACATACATATGTTCAACTAATAATAAAACTCAGAAAACTCTGTGCATATTATATAGTTCTTTTAAAGAAGTTCTGAGCACTTCAACACTGATTCATGAATGAATTTCTAACCTGTGACTTTCTCTTTTGGATAAAATATTGAATTACAGCCTTCATGTGAGATAATTTGATTGATCTTTTAAAAATTGCTGTCATCTCCCCTTTCATTAAACATATTCATCAGTTTTAGCATGTTACCTCAGAATATCCTGTCTTCCAAAAAGTATTTAAATCCAATTACAGCAGACATGTTTCAGAGAGTATAATGAATTAGGATTGGCGTAAGATAAAGTCTACTATAGTCTTAGTGCAGATAAGATAAAGTGATTGCTGCATCTTACTAGCTGGTTTGAGGTTACAAGACAATAATTCAATTTTATTTTATTTATATAATGCTTTTTACAATGTTGCATTGTTTAACATAGCACAGAATACATGGTATTATTGCAAATTTTTATTGTTTATTATAAGAATGTGAAGGACTGTTATAAGAGAGGAGCTCACTCAGGTATTGAGCTAAACCATTCAGGGCCTTTTAGGTAATCAGAAGTTTATATTAAAGCAGAATTTCGAAGTTTATATCATGCTTAATGGGCAGCCAGTGCAGGGTACTGGGCTAATATGAGCTTCTAGGCTTTAGCAAGTGTTCTGTGTGAAGCTGTTTGTCTTGTATGTAAAAAATATATAGAAATTGTAAGCAGGAAAATAATATGTGCGAGATGTATATAAATAAAAGTAATTAGGGATACTAGGTTTGTAGATGGTTTACAAATAAAGAGTTGACTGAACTAAAAACTACAACACATTTGGACCATTTGAATAAATGGGCGTGCATTAGAAATACCTGTTATTATGTGCAAAGGCTTGTACTTCTCTCATAGTCTATGAGAGGGTAATGTATTCAGACTGCCTACTTATATAGTATGTACTTCTGACACTATGCGACATGTAGTCAATTAACATGATAGATAAAAGATATTATAAGAAATATATGCCATTCCAGCTTACATGGAGATGGCACATAGAAAGACAACATCTTATGGGACAAAGGTATAGGGAATTTGCAATAATACCATAAAATACACACAATACACAAACATAAAATACATACACAAAATATACACAATACAAATACCTAAACATTACACAATAAAAGAGAATTAAAGAGAAATGGAGATAGAAACAATAGTAGAGTTGTAAGGACTGTAATATTATTGTTTCGCTAGAAGCAATATTAACAATTTACAAAGTCCTAAGTTAAATGTAAGTCTCCCAGCAAGCAAGCCAACAGGGTGACAGTTGCAAGGAACCAAAACTCCAATGATGTATAGATGAAGAAATTCTCCTCTGGCAAGTTAAAGCTGCAGTTTGTAACTTTCTTGGATATAGACGGAGAGATGATAATAATGATTTCTTGAATTAAAACTGTTGGGTCTGATTTTATGACAATATGTCAAACACAACACTGCTGTGACTAGGCATGGAACAAAATGATAGAATCTAACTAGGCTGGAGGTAGGTAAGTAGCTAATAAGTTGGTCCAACTTACTATTACCAACTATTAAGTTAGTAAAGAAGTCCATCATACTTCTACTGGTCTGTCTCAGGAGTTATCCCATCCTGTCCCCCACTATCTGATCTGAATAAAGTCCAGATCCAGCTTACTACAGGACCTTGGGGAAATGAAAGACATACAGATATAGTGTGGAGCCAGTACATCTGTTCTTATGTGAAGTGTCCCCAATTACGGTTTACCTAATTAATGCAGCCTAACAATCCCTTAAGTAAGTAATAAATCCATAGGACTATGTGTAGGCTAGATTTAAGAGGTACGTCTTTAATCTAGATTTAAGATAACATAGTGTTTCTGCCTCCCAAACAACAGTGGGAAGACTGTTCCAGAGTTCGGGTGCCGAATATGAAAAAAGGCCAACTGGCCAGAATTTTCAAATTGCAGTGAATGAGAAGGACTGTAATAGGAGAGGAGCTTGCCCAGGTATTGAGGAAATAAACCATTCAGGGCCTTGTAAGTAATCAGCAAAAGTTTGAAGTTTATACAGTGCTTGACAGGCAGCCAGTCCAGTGTGGACAGAACTGGGCTAATATGGTCATAATTGTTCGTTCTGGGTGGAACTCTGGAACTCTGGAACCAGGGTTTATGTTATAAACCTTCAGGGCAGCCACCCAACAGGGCATTGCAATAATCTTGAATGTATTAACTAATTTTTCAGTGTTTGACACTGTCATAGTTTAGATATTTACATTTATGCATTTGGCAGACGCTTTTATCCAAAGTGACTTACATTGCATTATACTATACATTGTTTCTGAGTATGTGCAATCCCTGGGATCGAACCCATGACCTTATGACCTTGGCGTTGTTAACGCCATGCGCTAACCACTGAGCTACAGGAAAGCTGTATTTTTTACAGGAAAGATATATTTTTAAGATAAAACTATGCAGTTTCACAAATATTGGAAGTGTGGTTTTCAAAGGACAAATTGCTATGAAAAAGGAGATGCAGATTCTTAGCTGATGAAGCAGGCTTTATAGAGCATCCATCAAGAGTAAGACAGTATTCTAGGTGGTTCTGTGTGGAAGATTAATAAAGATTATTTTGGTCCAAAAATTAAAATTGGACCAAAATAATTATAAAATAATTACAAATAATTAAATTAAAACTTCTGTTTTGTCTGAATTTAGTTGTAGAAAGTTGCTAGTCATTCAAATTATGATATTGACTATACATTCTGTTGGTTTGGTTAATTTGTGCATCTTGTTGGGCCTGTATAAAATGTGTATAGTTGAGTATCATCAACATAACAATAAAAACTAGCTCCCTGTCTCTTAATAATTGCTCCCAGATAAAATATGATTTAAACCATGCCAGTGCAGTTCCATTTCCAGTCTCTATACTATGATATGGTCTGAATCCTCACTAGACATTCTCTATGTTTCTAAGCTGATGTTTCTATCAAGGTTTTCAAAGTTTTCTGTTATGCTAAGGAATTGAGACAGTTCAGATCTTAAGTGGTAGAAGTAATCAGTGTACTGTATTTGTAGCAAAAACCTGGTTTTGCAACCATAGGTAAATGTATTACACAGGACACCAGATAATGATCTGAAATGTCTTCGTTCTGCTGCATAATATTAATGTCAGTAACATTTACACTATATTACAGTATTAAATCTAAGGTAAGATTACGACAATAAGTGGGTCCTGACACGTTGTGAAACACAGATAGAGGTTTAAATGTCTTTAAAAGCCAACCCCCAATGCATCTTATTTATTATCAACATGGATGTTAAAATCACCAACAATTAAGACTCTGTGGCTAATACTACTACTAATAAAAAGTCAGCAATTTTTTTGATAAAGTCTGTGTGGTACCCTGGTGGGATAAAGTCTCTATTGCCCGGGCCCCTGCCTCGACAGGATGTCTGCCTCCACATTCCTCCAGGAATGTAAAACGTTGTGAGAGATAGCAGCCTATCCTGGGAACAGAAGAACCTGATGCCCTAATCTGCAAAGAGGGTGACCACTAATGTATTTTCCATACAAAATAGAACATGGTGGCCCCTGAGGTCTGGAAACAAGTGTTAGAAACACAACCATCATCTCACAACCATCATCTCAGCCTGTGGTTTCTTCCACAGACCAGAGGAAGAAGGCATCTACGTGGAACTCTGATCATGGTTAACAGGTTTCACCTTGTGGAAACCCTGCTGGTCTGGAACCACCACTGTAGGGGCCTCATGTACAGCAGGCCCAATAGGAAAAGCTGGGCCAAAAGCTGCCATAACCTCAACACTTTCTGAAAGTGTTTCACTGTGATGGCTTGGCCTGATCTTAAAAACAGCAGCGAGGATTGACTCAATACAAGTGGTTGACAACTGTGCCTGCATTGTAGTTGAGTCCCATACTACCCCAAAAACATAATTCTCTGCTGGGGAGATAATGAACTCTTCTTGGTATTGACTCCAAAGACCTTAGATGCCCAAGGATGACATCTCAATGCCAAACTGCCTTTTTCTTTTGACTGAGCTAAAATAAGCCTGTCGTCTATGTAGTTGAGTATGTGGATGGCCTGACGCCTCAATGAAGCCAGGGCTGCATCCATACACTTTGTGAAGATGTGGGGCAATAAGGCCAGGGCAAATGGAATAACCTGACATTGGTATGCTTCTCCCTTTAATGAAAACCTTAGGAACTTCCTGTGTGAAGGAAGGTTAGAAATATGAAAGTATGCATCCTTTAATTCTATCATGACAAACCAATCCTCTGACTTGATTTGATTAATTTCTGGTAATGGCGGCGGAGTGAGCAATTTCTGTTTCTATTTCTGTTGCTTATTATCTGCCTTAACCCATCTTTATAGGAATCATTATTGTCGAGTTTTTATGGAAGACTGTACTGACTCTAGTGAGACTAGTGCTAGCAGCAGTCATGCAGTTAGCCATGAAAGTTTGTTCCCTGACTTTTCACATGAGGCTCTGCTCAAACACATTGCCGATGTTGTTCCAGAAGAAGGTCAGTGCATGTAAAAGATGATGAATGACTCAGGAAGTCTGTTGAGGGAAGTGATCCCTTGCAGTTTTTTAATCGTTTTAATCGAGAGCCTTCAACCCGGTCTGCGCCAAACTTATTAAAAGAGGCATCCATTTCTAAATGAACTTCCTAGCTTTGTTTAAGGTGATTAAGGTGGACGGCATCCAGAAAACTTTTAACTTAAGATGCTTAAACCTATATAGACGGTAATGTGTGAACTCTTTCTATTTTCTTATTAAGTACTTGGCATCTAAACTGACGTCTCATATGATGGATGTTCGGTGAAATTAATGGGAGAGGTTTTCTCATCTTTAAATCGTATTATAGTGAAGCTATCGTAAAGCAGGTGCATTTTTTTCTCTCTTTTTGTTTTTAAAATGTTTAACGGAGTCTAGCTTTACATTTCTGCTGTAGAGGAGTTTAAGACATGGGTGCACCCAATCTTCTCCTTTTGTTTTTGTTTTTATATTTTCTAAATATTAGTTTATTTAAGCCTGGACCAGAGTTTAAAGTTTCCCTTTACTTTCCATCTTTTTCTCCTTTTCGTAGTTTGCCTTTTTTTACTTCTCAGTTTATCCTTGTATTATTTTATAAATGGCTGATGGTGTCAAGTTGAACGTTCTCAGCCTCAATGTAAGGGGCCTGAATAATCCAGTGAAACGAGTTGCTGTTTTGGATTTTTTCCACAAGCAAAGAGTAAATATAGCCTTGTTACAGGAGACCCCTTTGGTCAAAAGAGATACAAATTGGATGGCTAATCATTTTTTCCATGTTGCTGCCTCCTCCTCTGCTCCTCTGTTATTGATTGTTCAGTGGATAGGTCGGGGCACTCAGAAAATGTAGACCAAAAGTATGCTTCTGAGGTGTTAAGGTCTTGGATCAGTGACACAGTGGTAATGGACTTTTGGCATATATAAAATTCTAATGTTAAGGACTACACTCATTTATCGTCTAGACACAAATCTTTTTCTCGAATTTACTTTATTTTTTCTTCTAGATGCTTATTTTACAACATTATAAATGTTAGCTTATTGCCAGTGGCATTTTCCGATCACAAGGCAGTAATGGCTTCTGTTTTGATAAGTTCCAACCCAGTTTGATCCCCCCGATGGCGTTTCAACACCACACTGCTTTGAGATGAAACCCTGAGATGACGACCCTAATGATTGTGATGAAGTTATAGACCTTTGTCCCTACTAAATGCTGACCTAAAAATTTATGCTAACATACTTGCACAGAGGCTTCAACCGGTTATGACTAAGCTTATTAACTGTGACCAGACTGGCTTCATTAGAACTAGGCTGGCATCTGATAATGTTAGAAGATTATTCCATATTATACATAATATGTCTTTTTCAAACTTTCCTGCCGCTGTCCTTTCCCTAGATGCTATGAAGGCCTTTAATCATCTGGAATGGTCATATCTGTGGTCAGTGCTGAAGGTCATGGCTCTGGGGTCCTCTTACATTCGTATGATTAAAGTACTTTATGCAAACCCCACAGCCATGGTGCTGACAGGTAGTATTTGTTCATCATTGTTTAAAATAGCTAGAAGATCTCGACAGGGTTGCCCTTTAAGTCCGTTTCTTTTTGCGCTCTCGCTTGAACCACTGGCACAGAATATATGCGTAGCCAAAGGCATCACCCCGATCACAATATGTGGGACTAGTCATCATATTTCATTATATGCAAATTATGTCCTCCTTTATTTAGGTAATCCTTTGCAGTCCATACCTAACATTAGTGAGATTTCCGGATATAGAATAAATTGGACAACATCTGCACTTCTTCCACTGAATGACGCAAAGAGAAACACTACACTACCCTTAGGTATACCAGTGGTCAAACAATTTAAGTATTTAGGTATTATGATTGGTGCTTTATTGCAGTATATTATTAAGACTAATTATGAAAACATACTATCTAAGATTTCATGTAGTTTGGAAAACTGGTCATCACTTCCAAATTCTCCTAGATCACATGTCTTAATTATTAAAATGAATGTACTCCCACGAGTTAACTTTGTGAGTTCTATGTTGCCTCTCCCTCCCCCTGTCCATTTTTGGGATAGATTACAGAGCATAATTACCAAATTTGTTTAGAAATTCCAAATGACCGCATCTTAAACTATCTTTAATGCAATGAGATAGATATACTGGTCGACTTTTACTTCCCAATTTTAAGCTATATCACCGGACTTTTACACTTCGTCCCCTACTTTGCTGGTATGATAATAAAATTTAAGTTTCTTGGCGTTCACTTGAGAAAAATTTGAAGCTGGATCAAATTTTATTTGCAAATATCCCTCTAAATAAATGCAAGCTCTGTTTTGGCCCATTAATATCACACACACTATTGGTATGGAGAGCAGTAGAGAAAGTTTGTAACATTCATTCTAATTGATTTCTTACTCTCCTATCTTTAATAATTGTGGTTTGCTAATTGGCAAACACCCAATTAAGTTTGGCCAGTGTCAACAATGGTATGACAAAGGGATTCACTCCTTGGGTGATATAATGGTTGACAAGGGCCTTTATACCTTTGAAGAGCTTTCTATTCAGTTTCACCCGCAAAGCTCCACCCTTTTCTTTTACTTGCAGCAGAGGGCAGCTATGAAGGCTTATGGGGTCCACTGGATGGCTTCCCTTAAAGAACATCCTTTACTGAAATTATTTTGTGAGACTCAGGGAACAGGAGGGTTTTTTCTAAATTATATGGTTATTTTCTGGAAAGAATGTACCTTCCTTTGGCAATAGACTCTTCTTGGCGAGCAGATATTGCAGACTTTTTACCCAATTTCGATTGGGATGGAGTTTGCGTTATGGTAATGCATGCCTCTAGGAATCCTGATCATCAAATTAATTTAAACTTCATTCATAGGACTCCACGTAAACCAGGCACGTGGTCTCTTAGAACCGCTCAGACTGTCAGTCAAACTTCACAACTTCACAACTTCACGCCCCCTGAGCGCCGCGAACTTACGTTTCAGCACATCAGTCAGAGTTATAGAGCAGAAGCAGATGAACGTCTTCAAATCAAATAAAATCAAATAACTTTTATTGTCACATCACCACAGCACTTGTGCCTAGGTGAGTGAAATTCTTAGGACCGTGCTCCAGACAGTGCAGATACAATTAACATTTAGACAGGTAAGACAGGTTTGTACAGAGACAATGTGCAATATAAACATACATACATACATTCGGACGTATTTACAAGTTGAGGAGATGTGCAAAAGAGGTATTTTACATAAAAATTGTGCAAAGGGAGATTGGGGAGAGCAGCACATAGTGCAAAGGAATGTAGTGCAAGATAAACATATGTATTTGCATCTATGTATGTAATGTGTGCATAAGTCCAGTGATAGGTATAAAGTGCAGTGCTGTTAGGTGTAATGACTCTGATTGTTCATTAGCCTGATAGCCGTAGGGAAAAAGCTGTCCCTCAGTCGGTTTGTGCGTGATCGGATGCT
>JAZGTJ010000519.1:0-43010 GCA_036877575.1 Botia almorhae
AAATGGCTTGTAGAAGATGAGATGGAATAGGATCGAGTGGGCAGGTGGTAGGATGGCTGGATGACACGAGTTTGGAGACCTCAGAGTCAGAGAGCTGAGAAAAGAAGTGAGTGTTTGTGGAGTTGCTGGCGTAATATTGATGTCAGTGTGAGGTGTGGCAAATTGGGCACTGATTGTTGCAGTCTTGTTGATGAAGAAGGGCAACAAAACATACAAATACACTTTCTAACACTGCGCTTTAAACAACTAAAGCCAAGTCCAAATGTACTTACACGCTGCTGGTCTCGTTGCTGAAGTGCTTCTCCTGATATTGTGTCATATGAGTTTAACCCCATCAGCCTGGGTGCAGTGAATCAGCACTGGACCCCCACACACACACACATACGTGTTATATTATACTTGTTCTGCCTGTGTATGTGGCTTTTTCATGTCTCTGAATCCTGTCTGTGTTTCTATGGCACTCTCTCTTCCTCTCTCGCTCTCTTCCATTGGCCTGTCGGTTGATTAGATAATGCAAATACATTATTTATAACACTTCACTCCTTCTCAGGGGTTTATGGAATGCCTAGCAACCAGGCAACTGTATGAGCGAGCTGATAATGACAAATAGAACGAGTGCTGAGGCCTTTTCAAGCAGGATGCTGCGGGCGCTCAAATTGCCGCTTGGCCACCTTGTTTCCTTGTAAGGGAAAGCATGACAGTGGCTGTGGTGTTAGAATGAATTTCCTTTATATTTCGATAACCCACCAGATAGACCAACTCATTCGTTCCACATTTACTAAGCCATGGATGTCAATGTACTGCATAAAACTTTTCTGATAACTTCATTACTAAGTATTGTAATCTTTACCAGGTTTTCTGCAGTATGACAACAACAATCTCTCGCACACTACATTAAGTTTTAATGATTTTTTTTGTATTAACACAGATTTAGTTTTTTTATTTACGCCCTCAGAAAATCAATGGGATTGCAGTATTAACTATATTGTGTAGCCATTTCTTTATGCATCTAATTGGAAAATAACTAAATACATGTGACTACCACATCCCATGTGAAACAGCTTTTTTGAAAAAGCAAAGGGAACAAAAGAAGAATATGATTCCATGCATGTGCAGATGTTTATCTTCTGTATGTTTCTGTAAGTGTAATTATGTATGTGTGTAATGAATGATGTTGTCATATTTGATTGTGTCTGCAAGCCAGCTCATGAATAGCATGTGTATTCATGAATTAACATGTGTCTTGTGGGCTGCCAGCTTCTTGTGTAAGCTTAGCTGATTGTAGCTGGATGAAATTAGTATCCCATTGGATTAGCAGGGTTCAGACAGAATGCTGCGCCAGGTCGTGACCCCACACCAAGAATTAATTTGGCACCTCTGCCAGCCCCATCAGCTATCAGTACAGTGTGTGCCACTGAGCTGTTTAATGCCCGAAGCTGCCAGTTTCCTGTTATCAGGTCTATTTACATTTTACAAATCCCTGTTTATGTTTTCTCCTCTACTGTTAAGCCTTCCAGGTGGCAGCAACACCAGAGTGATCAGAAAACACTCTAGCTGAGCTGTGATTGGTCAACAGGCTTGTCAATCAGTGTATGTCTGCAGCTATGTTACAATCATTCTATCAATCGCTGCTTTGACTGCAGCTGTTCTTTTGTTTATACTTTACATATGTGAGCGCCTCATTTCCTTAATTGCTTTTCTCTCTCTCCAGTGGAGTCATTCTTTTCTTTGTGCTTCTGAAGCATCTGCATAATCAACCATCTTGCCACAAACTCTGTGTGTGTATGTGTGTGTGTGCTGATAGATGTAGGAAGAATTGTAATAAATATAATTGCAGGGAGTAAATCATGCTGTTGTAGACTGGATTATTTAAAGCAAGGATGCAGTCTTATCATATGGTGAACATAAACTCACTCACCAATACATAAACATATTCAATTGTTTTAATTGCTTTTTTCATGTAATTTAGCCTTGTACATTATAAATCATACCAGGATTTTCAAAGTTCATAAGCAATCTTTACAGGAATAGGTTAAAAGCACTGCCAGAGCATTACGTATGTTTAAATTAGATCACGTTTATGTGTATATCTGATCTAATATAATAATTTTATCATTTTTGAAATAATAATTTGGTAGACATTAAGGAGTAGGTGGCGATGTTAAGGGTTGTAGTGGTTTGTGAGTAAAGAGAAAGCAAAACCTGCATTCCTTACTATTTTTTTTAATCATATAAATTAGCATTTAAACAAACATACATTTTGCCCAAGTAGAGTCAATGTTTTTTAATGAAGTTAAAATAACAAGTGCATGTTTTTTACTAAATCATGATAATAATAATAAATACTAAATAACACTATTTACTTACATAATCAGGACCATTAAAACATTTAGGGTCACTTACACTTCTTTATTAATATTTTTATTTCTTCTTTTTTTATTATTTTCAGATAATAACAGATACATCACCTGGCCCTAATTTTGTGTTTTTAAATCATAAGTCTGAAACTACAGACTTGTACTAAAGTAGCAAAATGGAAATGTTATTTTGAGTTGACCACTACACACTTTACACATGTAAACACACTTTAATTTATAGAAGGATGCAAAACATCACACCATTGTTAACACCCCATTCATAAACACAATTACGTATTTTGCTGTACAAGCCTGGTGGTTTTTATCTAGAATATAGCAAAAAGAGCACTTTGTCTACAATACACAAACATTACTTTCACTCACTTCCTGTTTACAGGGGAAGTTGTTGGTGCGCACAGGCCGCGTGGGTCTTGGGGAGAAGGTGCTGAGGGACGCGATACAAATTCAGAACACGGCGCATGAGGCCTGGAGCAGCCTGGGGGAGGCTCTGCAGAGCAGAGGCAGCTCACAGGCTCCGGACTGCTTCCTAACCGCACTGGAGCTGGAATCTAGCTGCCCCATTCGGCCCTTTACCATCATCCCACGTGAATTCTGACACCTAACTTTAGTGTCTACATATGTATGATGGAATATGTATGAGAGGAGCAACTCTGGAACACTTTTGACCCTGTTAAAGTCTTTGTTCACACTGTTTATACTTTGTTTTGGATAATAATTTATCCTTGGTAGCAGGTTTAATGATTTTATGCTGCACTTTGTAAACCCTGGGGAAATGTTTTGATGTACATTGATAGAACAAATACAGCATGTGAGGTGCAACCCAAAACCTAGGATTTAAAGCCATTCTAAAGTATTGCTTATCCCAGGGTTAAATCCCTATATTGTAGTTTTACATTAAATTTTATATTGTATTACATACATTGCACCCAAATATTGCTGCCCTGGTGATAAAGACACATTCCAACGTAAACATTCACTGCTGTAGGTCTCAGTGAAAGCATAAACACAAATTTTGATGTAATAATTAAAAAAAATTCTTTGTAACTCCTTAATAATTTCAAACATAATTATGCTGCAACATGTTTAAATGTAAATATTTCTGTTTCTCAGGGAGACAATTCCAGTCACTTGCTCACTTTAAACTATACTGTTTTACTGTTTGTATATCCAGTAATCGGCTGCACTGTATGTTGGTCGTTCCTTCCATTAAGAATGATTGTGAAATCTCTGTGTCATTGTTTTCTGTTGCATTCCATATCAGCACCAGCCCTGCAGCTTAAACATTTGAAGATTTTATGTAATATTTTCAGTACTGTTGGTTAAACCCTTGGTCTTCTTTCTCTGGGGCGGCTGCGGTTGCCTAGCAGCCAAGCCTTGTTTGAGTTTCTGGGGAGGCTGTTGGATCTTCAGGCGTGGGTCTAAAGCCTCATGGAAAACAGCAGTGTGCTATTTTAGCCAGTTCGGTTGGCTGCCAGGATAAAGATGTTAATTAGGGATAGCACATAATGCACACAGCATTTAGCTGCTTATGTAAGTGTTATACAGTAAGTGGGACTCTGGTTTACTTGCACTATACATGCCCACATGTTCTTCTGGCACAGTTTCTCTGTCATCCTCCCAGTTCTGTTGTAAACAGGTTTTTCTGCATATTTCAGTTAATACTGTTATGAATCTCTGTCATGTAATTTCCAAGTAACTGAAATGACTAATAAGCATGTTTTTGAAAAAAGAAAAACTTGTTGAAGACACTTGTTATGCAGGCATGGTTACTGTAGTACAGTAGAAATTACAGTGATGCAATCACCTCTGAAAAACCTGAAAAACCTCTGTGTATAAAAATTTGAGAATAAAATAAATGTTAATTTCCACAAAGCCTGCAGTAAAACCTCACACACAGACACAGCTGATGAAGGCTGCTAGTCATGGCCTACTGTCAGCCTCAACCAGCAGGCCAACTAAGCAATATTAGCCAGCATCCTTCCACATCACTCAGGAGAGCTGGACTCATTATGAGGCATGTTCAGCAAGTTTTGAGAGTAAAGAAGGAATAATAATTAGTACTGAAAAAGCTGACAGAGGCTAGTGAAAGCACCTCTTAATGTGATTGCACTTAGAAGGAATATGGACATAAAAATCCCTTTTTGCATTATTTTGGCAATAATGCATACAATTCAGATGCACCATAAGCGCAACAATTAAGTGATGATATGTATATTTATTAATAACACAAGCACAGGCAGGTCTTTACTAAAGAGTGCTTGTTGTGTCTATTCCTCTAAACGGATTATGTATTATAAAACAAAGTGATCCCCATCCTGAGAAGACTTCGGTTCTCGGGTTTCACTCTGCTGTGTGATCCAGACCTCAGGCTGGCTCTCTTGTTACTCACAGGTGGCAGGTCAGCCCCACTGTTACTTCTCAGACAAGGACAGTAACGAGGAGTCAAGGAAGTTCAGGTGTCCAGACTGAGTTACACTTCTGACAGCTGGTTGTCAGAAGTAAATGGACACACAGACTAATGCACAGATAAATGGACATGTTTTTTTTATGAGTAACCACGATGATAAAAAAATGACACAAAAACGCAGACAGAAACAAACCTTGAATCCCAAATCTTTGAATTTTTCTTGAATTACTTGATGTATTGTCAACAGAGCGTTCCTGTAGCTCCTTTGGTAGAGCATGGTGCTTGCAATGCCAAGGTTATGGTTTCAATTGCCAAGAAACATCTAGTAAAATGTATCTTAAATGCACTTTAAGTTGTTGTGAGTAAAATTGTCTACTAAAATGTGTAAGTCAACATTGTAATATTCAAAACTGATCTTGTGTGTAGAATCGCCACTCTGCATATTGCTCTGAAGGACCTCAATGTTAGAAGTGAGTTTTTAACAAGGTCCCTGATTATTTCAGTTTTGTGGCACATCAGTGTGTATTGTTTAAATTGTATTAAAATCACATTATAAAGGGTTGTTGAGGGGACAAAATATATTAAAAAATGAAGACACAGCCTCTTTAAATACTGAAAAGTGTGTTTATTGCTCAGATACTAGTTAGCGCTTCTCAATCACATTTGATTGGAAGATTATGACCACACACTGACCTTCACTGACCTTTGCATGCTCAACCATTCTCAGCTCAAACAAAAATAAGCTAATTCACAACTGGCACTGTTTATATTTCATTACCAATAGTTCATCTCAAACTGACCTCATCCCAGCCCATCCTCTTTAAAGTATTATGAGTCATATAAAAGACCTGTGACGTAGCACCAACACCTGTCTGTGGCACTGTAAAATGATACAAGGCCTCCAAGCACTTTTGTCTTGCCTGATATTGAGTCTGAACCTGACCCTGTTTAAAACAACTTGCGTGATTGGATAATGCCCTAACTGTCGCCTGACTGCAAGAAGTACATACATGTGCTATTTTGAGAGGAATGAAAATTTTAGGAATGGATTTTGGCTGTGCAATAACACTTCCTCACTTATCTTGGGTATTAATTTCACACTGACTTTGTGTTTTTGTTGAACTGACAACAATGATTTTGATTTCACCTTGCTCACAATGTAAACTCAGTTTCTACCACCCAATACCAATAACTCAATCATGTTTATGCTGTGTGTCACCATAAAGTACAATTCTGTGCTTCAAATAAATTTTACAAGTAATTTATTAGGCTATTTTAATCCTCCAGTTAAACCCAACTCCACCATAGCTGGTCCTTAGCCCGGTTAAGAGAGGAGGAAAGTTGGGCGAGGGGGTCAGCAACCCCTCTCTGTGAAAAAAGCTTCTGCTACAAAAACACCAAGGCAAAACAACAGACACCATGGCCCTGAGAAGAGGATGTACTTCCTGGTGGAAAGGGTATGATTCCAGGAGGTGAAAGGCAGAGCTATTTGGAAGCTGTCAGGCTGATGACCGTCATCTCCACCAGGACCATCACCACCATTAGAACATGGAGTGCAGCCTCCTTCCGCACAAAGAGGAGAATTAACTTGGACATGATCCAGTGTTATGCCCCAACAAACAATAGCAAAGACAAAGAGAATAATGAGTTCTTCAGCAGACTACTGACCATCATCCAAGATCATCCTAAACAAAACAATTATTGTTATTGACAGAAATTTGAGTTGATTTCTTCCATCCCAACAACACAGATCAAATGTATTTCCTACATATAGATATAGTTAACCTTCATGATCTTTCAAATCTGGTCAGGCTCATTGTGTAGGTGTGTAAACAGCTGTTTATTATGTGACACTAACATCTTTTTTCAAACTGGATGAGTTATGTGGGAGTCATCAGAAGCTTATTGCATTATATGGGCGGCCACACTGCAGTAAGTTCATGACATGCCAGAGATGCTGCAGCTGTGAGGTCTAGTCATAAAGTGAAGACCCAGCTGAGATATTTTGAATACATGTCAAATCTTCAAAAGATAAGTTGAAGGATTGACCAGATTGCAGAATGATTGATTGTGAACTAAAGGCCAGGCTTATGTCCAATAATATGGAAATCAACAATAAAATAATTTCTAAAGCCACTTGATTTAGAATGTCTATTCAATGGTTTATTTGTTTAAAACAATATTTAAAACATTAAAAAAATTATATTGTCTCAGCAAATATTGATGAACGCCATTAATTGTGATTCATTTGATCAATTGTTATGAACAATATTATGTAGTTAATTTGATTAAAAATTGATTGACAACCCCAGCAGGAATACATAGGTAGATAGGTTATTTTATTGGCAAAGTTCAGGGTATGTTGCGATAGAGGAGGTCATGAACCCAGTCCAATTTAACTGCAGTGCTCCGCTGTTTCCCCCTGTGCCAGGTAAGCTCATACATGCCAGGCCCTGGAGTTCCCTTAAAAAACAAAATAATTATGCATTTAGCTCCATCTTTAGTTGTGATAATCTAAACAATGATCAAAACTAGTGAGGTTAGGGCCTTGTCTGCTCACATTGTGCACCCTGTGCAGTCTGGGTACTGTGGACCTGAAGCAGGAAGTGACAGCAATGCCTGTGCTTGGTCTCGGATTATAAAGTCCAGGTGCTGGTCCCTCCTTCTGCATCCATTAATGAAAGTCAATGTCACAAAACAGATATTAAAAACATTTAAGGAATAGTTCACCCAAAAATGTTGTCTTTTTCCATCATCATCATTTACTCCATAATATTTTTCTTGAGCAGACAGAAAATTATTGACAGATTCTAAAGGTAAACTGTTTTGTAAAGGTCTGAAATAAAAAAAATAGGGTTTCTCAAATCAATCAGCGTGCTCCACAAAACGTGATTCTTCAAATTGCCCATCAATCTACAAATACAGCTATATTGGCATGCCTTCAACAGCATGGATGAGAAGAGCTTCACTGCTTAACACCTGTGCTACAGAAGCTGCCTGCTACCATTACATGCTATTTGATTCCACCGGCATTCTCACTTGATCCAGTTGGCCTGTGCTATGGAGTGTGGCCGGTTGAACTGTGCTGCCTGTGTTAATGCAGGTCATGAGGGAGCTTTTCAGAGCCATCAGACCACTGCAGCTCTGCAGCCAGCCCCTGGATGAGAGCAGATAGCTATGCCATATTATACATGTCTGTGGTGGTAGAGCTATTATTTCATTAATGGTGTAAATCCAGTAAAAAGACCCACATTCAGCACTCCACACTGACCCCCCAAATCCCAGCTACTCACAACTCAATGGTGGTGACTATGAACAATCTGCAAACTCAGACAATTATAAATTATAATGATCATAATTATGATATGGAAAGCATTTTAGGAGACACATCTGAGACAAACACGATCTTATAACGTCATTAATAACATCATTATGTGAAAGATTAAACCCTAAATAATAAAATCATCATTAAAAATGTCTGCTGTTGATCTTTCTTTTTAGGATCAAGCATGAGGTTTCTTCGCTACTTAACCTTTGACAAAACACTTGTATTACATGAGACGATATGCACTCAAAACTGCACAAAGCCCTCATGATCATCCTAATGAGACCCAGAGGATGATTTACATTTACATATATTCATTTGTACATTCAATGTTTACATTTTATCAGTACATGTATTCCCTGGAAATTGAATCCACAACCTTTGTGCCGCTAGCAGCTGGGCTACAGGCACACTTATTTAGCATTCTCACTGTTCTGTCAACAACAGACAGCTGCCAGCAGAGCTCAAATAACGAGGCAGAGCCAACACACTTACAGCACGGCCAAAGCCACAAAGCGTGAGGTGTAAAAACAGTGACGTGCAAAGCCAGTGAACCTCACTAGCAGGAGCTTAAATGGTTTACGAACATTCTAAAGCATTAGCAAAAGCTAATGTTATGTACACATGAAGTGTAGGAGGGTTTGTGTTCACTTTGAAAGAGGACACTCACAGGGAGAAAGCTGACCCGCTGGACCGCTGAACGGAACATCACGTGTCTGCAATAGGAGATGAGTGTCATTAGAGAAGAATATGATGGTACAGACAGAACAGATCTGTCAACATGGGGTGGGGGATGTTAGCACTAAGAGCTCAACAATAAGGATTTTCTGCTGTCAGACTAGCACTTTACATTGTTTAGTGCTTTTATTAACTATTTATTTTTGTGTTAGAATTAAATCGATAGATGAAATTAACTGTGGACATGTTCTGCTAAGTGCCCCAACACTTTTTGTATTACTTTTTGAACTACTTTTTAATACAGTTTAAAAATATATTTAAAGTATGTTAAAAGTATGTTTATTTTTTTAATTAAACAACAAATAAACATTTTTATTTCCTAATATAATTGTTAAATGTTTGCATTAAAGGTATGTTTGAGCTGTCGTTGTTTAAAGTAAATGCACTAGTTTTTTGTGCACTATTTTTGTGTTCACTAACTGTGACCTAAGTGATCAAACAGTTACAACAATTTATTTTATTTTGAATTTTAAGGATCTTATTTTGAATAGCTGATAATTAAACTAAAACGAAATTATCTAAAACTAAACGCTTTGACAGCTATATATTTAGGTCCAAATACAGCTATAAAACAATGACAACTATTCAACTCATGCTATAAAACTGTAAGTTGTTCTCACAATTCTGACCAAATCATAGTTACTACAGAACTGGGACTGAAGTGAGATTAAAGCTGAAACTGAGAAATCGTGACAGGGCTGCAGTATGCGATGTTCTCTGACGGAGTGTGTGAAAGTGAGTGTTAATGTTGGACACTCACTTGCAGGGTGATTTGGTGACTGGTTTCTCTAGGATATCATAATGACCAGGTGAAAGACAAATATCCTGCATTAAACCAAACACACAAAAACAGCTGATTTAACACTACAGTACTACAGGCAAGCAGGACATTCTATTATTGCATACTGACCGAATGCAATAATTAGACAAAACCTTTATGGTCCTCCACCTTCCACTAAAGATATTTATATAAATATATTTGGATGCTATCGGGATGTAAAGACACTTTTAACCAGCAAAATAAAAATATGTATTTTTTATTGCAGCAGATAACTATAGCAATATTGATTGTGGAATGAAACATTCTTGTTCTTTGTGTTTTGTAGTTAGCTTACATTTTTGCAAGCTAAGCATTCAGTGTACTAGTTTAGCATAATTTGATCATTAGTTCAATTTGATTACTAGTCAGGCTTTTGATCAGGCATCTTTTGACGGTATGACCTCATTGTTCACAACACCGGCCTCACTTCTCCACTCCAACTTAATTCTAAATTCAATTTAAATGCAGTGCAGGCAGGCTCAGAACAAATCTTAAGCTCGAACCCTCTATTATTAACAGCGAGCCAAATCTGTTTACCTTCACTTCCTTTCGAGGATTATATTGTATTATTGTGAACTCGTAAAAAATACTTTTTGGGGCCACAGTACATCACTTAAGGATTTTGTCAGCTTATGAGATGGCATACAGCACTGACTTACCTTATCCCTGATCCCTAAAGTGTAGTTATCAGGTCTGGGGCAGCTTTTAAAAGAATAAGTTGCCTGGCGCCGGAGAGCCTCATTGGTTGAGTCTGTGAAGTTATACACCCCAGGTAATAACACATCCCCCCTACGCACACACATCAGGAGGGTGTTTCGACCCATGCTTTTAAAGCCATACGTCTTAGACACAGGGTTAAGATTTGTTTCCTCAATGAAGTCTCGGATGTGGTAACTGCCAGGACTGGGAGAGTTCTGGTAGAGACAGAAGTCTGTTATTAAAAACAAATGTCTTGTGTGAACTTTTCATATTGTGTGTTTACTTTAAGTGTTGCAGCATTTAGACCATTTCAGTTGTTGAATGTAAAAGACATTTGTTTCATATTGTTGCCCTGTGGCTGGATGTCCTACCTTAATAGTATTTCTCCACCATCCACTTCTGTCAGCATACACGTCTTTATCATGTTTCTGCAGACAATATACAATGTTTGTATTATTTACATTAAGGTATTTAAAATGTCAATGACAAATAATATTTGTAAAACTGCATGTGACCCGTTCTTCTTGTTCTTTTTATACTTCTAATTGTTTTCTTTTTTATACTTCTTATGTTTTATACTTATAATTCTAATGTCTGAATGTAGACGTTAAGCACCATCAAGTATAAAGTAACTATTTTCTATGCACCAGCCTTCTAGCAGTAAATGTAAAAAACTTACCCTATCTAAGGTTTTCTCTCTTCCTGTGGTCATAGTTCTGTTGTTCACCTGGTTGTTTTCTGTAATGGACACCTCAACAAGCGTTGCTTAGGCACTAATACTATTTAACTATTAATCAAGAGGACTGGATACATGCTTTCTTGCTGTCTTAATTCTTGTTGCTAATGATTTTGCACCATATTGTATGTATCGCACGTATATTTTGAGTTTTTATCAAAATGCCATCCCCCTCAATGAATCAAATTAGATTTTGTTTTACCCGTTGGAAAAGAAAATATTGAAATAATGGAAATAATTAAAATAGTTTCTCAGATGCTTCTCCTGGGGAAAAACATCTAATCCCACATCTAGTGTTTTGGAAGAGATCTCAACATCTCAAACTGTTTTCACACCTGTCAAGGTAGCAAAGTCTGCATTTAAGTCATTTGGTTCAATATGAACTCTATTTCCAATAAAACCCAAGATAATTCTTCAATGAGCTATGCTTTTATACTGAATATGTATATTTTCAGTTCTCTATTTTTATTTCTAGAACTTTGGAGAAGTCTCTTGAGCTTTGGACTGTAACAATGTATAATAACTAACTTGATGTAGAAACAATCTACAAAAACTAATTGCGGTACTTTATAGGGTTTGTCACACATAGCAGAGGCTGTGAAGCAGAGAAGGCTGCTCTCTCTGGGAGTTTAGGCCAGAATGTTCTGATCAGTTGCTAGGCTACATGGAACACATGCTTCTAACAAGCAACTGAAGAGTCTGTTTACTTTGCTAAACCTCTTGCACCAGTGCACTTGAAACAAAGATACAGTGCTGTTAATAACCAAGCCATGCTTCATTCTGTAATGTTTTTACTGACATAAGCTCTTAAAAATTTGAAACAGGTTTTTAGGCAAGCGCTGTATAAATGACAAATTTGACAAAACATACATCTGAAAATGTGCTATGACCTTTAAGCTCTTTAAGCCAGTATACCTATAAGCTACCTATAAGGCAGTCAGAAAACATTACATAAAAGGATTCATGCATCTTGACCAATTAACTTGGTACAAGGTAATTACATTGTATTGTCAGGTTTATTAAGTATAGATCCCATGGAGCAACAGTTAAAAAAAAAAAAAAAGACGTTTACAACAACTGTCATTTAAAAGTATTTTAATGAGCTTTTGAGACATGGAGGCTTTGGACCAATTCTATCCTGTGAACACACATGGTAATTTCACCAGCCGACACATCATATAGCAATTTTCAACCATTACAATAATTGTAAACATCTTGGTTAACAAAATTTGTGAAAGTTTTTAAACTACTAAAAATTAGCTCTGGGATAGAAGATTATTAACATAAGAGCTTTTTAAAATCATTGAGGGGTTAAAAGATAATTTGCAAACAAAGAAACTTTTCACTATGGGTAAATAGTAAATTTTATTGGAAAACAAATATACAACTTGGAATGGACTATCTGAGGCATGATAACACCATTAAGTGGCTAGTAAAAAGTAAAAAGAAAACTGAATAAAACGTTAAAAAGCATTGTAAGATCCAAACAAGTTCTTGGTATAGAATAGCAGATAAAAAAAGTTTATGTACGAGTATCTTGAAGATACACCCGTGTCTTTCTTTTTTTGCAGTAGTGCAATGCTGAGAAATTTCATATACATTTATATATATATATATTTTATTCTTAGTCCATAGTCCATGCAGAGTTACGCCTCTACATTGTTGCCATGCCAACGTTGCTGCCATAAGACAACCAGCTGGCAGGGATCCACACTTGCTACGCATAAGGGGGTCAGACAGGTGTGACGTGCAATTTTTGCACATCACAGCCCTTTCTTCACGGCAACAAGCACCTGATCGTGTAACCGCACTGCAACCCCAAATACACGATGACAGCAAAAGAAAGGGACATGAGGACTGAAGATCCTAAATGCAGTTTACATGCAGTTCCTTTGGACAGCCGGGAGGACGGGGGAGGGGACTTAGTTTTACAGAAATTAAACAGAAAAGGCAAATTATTAATAGAAGAGAGAGGATCTGTACAAAGTCTTCATTTCGCTGTCATCATCTGTACAAATTCTGTAGAGAAAAAATAAAAAAAATCAATTTTTGAATAACGACAGTTCACTTTAATTATGAACTAGTAATGCACCCCATCACTGTTGTAATGATGCTAAATGCAATGCAGTGACACAATATTTTGTCCGAACCTATGACAATTCATATTGTCATTTGCAACTGCTTCCATTTTGCAGCCCCACCCACATGTCATTGGCTCAAAAACCAACACTGCATAAATGTAATTTTAACCTTAAAAAAAAAGTTCTGATTGGTTGCATTTGTCACATCAAAATATTTTTACTTTCTTAAAGGACAGACAATGGGCTTGTCTTGTTGTTCAATGAGTTAATGTAAGATTTTTCTTAAAATAGAATTACAAAATCAAACTTGCAGTAATTTTCCCCTCACAAGAACAACCTACTCACCTTCGTAGTTAACCTGTCCATCTCCATCAATGTCTGCTTCTCGGATCATCTCATCGACCTCCTCATCAGTCAACTTCTCTCCGAGGTTTGTCATGACGTGACGCAATTCGGCCGCACTGATGTAACCGTTCCCATCCTAAGTCACAGGACATCCAGGGTAAGTGACTGAACAAGATATTTTGTATGGAACTCATTTCTTATTCTGGAACTGCGCTACTTTACCTTATCAAAAACACGGAAAGCTTCCCTGATCTCCTCCTCACTGTCTGTGTCTTTCATCTTTCTCGCCATCATAGTTAGAAACTCTGGGAAGTCTATCGTCCCATTGCCTACAGACAGGGAGACAGTGTACTGAAAGATGCTTTAGCTTTTACCATTCACTTGGTTATGGATGCATGCATGCTTACCATCAGCATCCACCTCATTGATCATGTCTTGTAGCTCAGCCTCTGTTGGATTCTGTCCAAGCGAGCGCATGACAGTGCCCAACTCTTTGGTAGTGATGGTGCCATCACCATCCTTGTCAAAAAGTGAAAAAGCCTCTTTGAATTCTGTAAAGGGCAACAACCAAAACAGGACATTGTATAAGTGGAATATAAAAATAAACAGAAACCAGTGCGGTTCCAAAGAAAAAAAAAAAAGGCCCAAATACACTTGGACTTGCCCAAGCAAATACATCCTGAAATGTTAAATAAAAAAATATATACAGAATGTTTCTGATATTAAGTGCAAAACACATTAAAGAACAAAGAGTACTTAAAGTCAACATTTATTAAAAACCGACTCCATTTACATCTCAATGCACATGGCAGGTTATCAAAAAGTTTCAAGTCTTCATAATCTTTTAACAAAGTATATTAATTCTCTGCCTCCAAAACCATTTTCCTTTCTAGCTGATGTCACAAACAACTTCTTACTTTCAACAACTCTTTCCTAACTACCAGCCTCCATGACACTTGGGATGTAATAACAGTTTAATAAAACAAATACACAAATATAATATACAAATAAAAACAATGTGTCTAATGAAGTTTTTACAGTTAGCATAAAAAAAGGGTTCAGAACGGCATTGCATGTTGATTTTAAACGCAGGAATCAGAGACCTCAACACCCTCCCTCACCCTCCCAACAAACCACAATTGAGAATGGCAACAAAGTTGAAGTGTATGTGGACTAGAAATATACTAGAAAACCAACTAAAAAGAAGTCTTAAAAGAATATTAACAAAATATTGATCCTGGCAAAGAAATTTAAAAATTAGCCACTTACTACCCTGCAAACACACACACAAATGAAACTCTACACTGCTTTCATTCAAACCCTCAACTCAAAGACATCGTTCCCTATGGAGACAGACCACTGAGACCTAATGAGCTATATGGAGATCCACTGCCATGACCCTATTGAGGTGATATATAACCTACACTTCATAGCATGGAAACACTGCTCTGACACTTTAGTGACTATGTCTCGATGGACAAACCACTAAGACCTCACTGTCACTATGGATACAGACCACAATGACCTACATGGCTTTACAGTTATTTTGTTTGAGGCTTTTCTACTGTAAATCACATAACCACGATTGTTCACATTAGTATATGAACCTTTCATTTTAAAGGATGTGTATTGTGTAGGGATGACTAAAGATCTGCAGTTTAATATTGCCACTTTGACTATGGAGGCTCAATAAAACATTATAATAAAACACCTGAAATTAACAGCAACTATAGTTTTCGTAAGACAAACAATTCTGCACAATTCTAGCACCATTTGTTGACTACACTTGAAACTAGAGAGCTACAAAAGAATGAAAATCTATGAGACTACACTTCATAATAAAATCATCCAGAGCTGTGTTCTTTATAATGATGCCAGTGGTCTTTCTGAATAACAATACTACAGTTCTGAATAAGAACATTGTTCCACTAATGGTACGTTTATAACTATACTAGAATCTCGTATTTTAGTTTGACCCAAACTGAGCCAAATGACCAGTAAAACAGTAACTTCAACTCAATGATGGCAAGATGTTTAGTTCAACAGAAAACACACCTTTGTTCCTCTGCCTGCAGTTACTAACTATCCGACTGGGAAGGGTGTGTCCACTTTAAAACTACAACTAGTCTCAAGAATTAGTCATTAACTTAGCCTTAGTGCCTGGTGTTACTTGCTTGCGCCACAATAACCAGTCCATTCATTCAGGGAATGTGTCCCAACCCCGTCTCTGGGCTGGCCATAAATGGAAATAATATAAATCCACAGAGGGGGGGGTGGAGAAAAGGGGAAAACCATGGGAATCCACACCACCAGCCACGTGCGGTGGACAGGAGAGGAAGTGATGTCTTACCGGCAATCTGCTCTTCTGTCAGCTGGTCAGCCTGCAAAGAAAAGAAAAAATGCAAACTAGGACGCAACCACATAGCAGGATTGGAGGGGGGGGGGTCTAATGTAAGATTTTAAAAAAGTTAAAACCTCTATCAACATGCCCTGCTCCAAATGTATATAGTGCTTAAAGCCCTGTATTTAAAATATGGACGTTGTAATAGGCGTGATGTGCTCCTGTTAACAGTACAGCGGAACCCAGCAGCAAACATGGCACTTCAACCGCAGGTGGCGCAGTCACTTTTCAACGGTCATAAAGATTTGTGTGCTGCTTTATTTAAGAGTACTGAATTAATGTAAAAGCTACAGACGTTCAATACTTTCCACACATACATAAAGACACACACGTTAAAACGTGCTATATATACAGCTGCCGTGCTTACAAACTTCACTCACCACCGCATCAATGAAGCGATTTTATAAACTGTTTTTATTACAAATGTTTTGTTACAGTTTGGACACAGGATAAAAGCAAATATTCTTCTGCGAACGTACATTTCTTCCTGCAATTACTGTACTATGTGCATGTATACAATTAAGCACAAATTTTCCTACATCACACCTAAGCATTCTAAGAGAACAGGCGCGTAATCTCATATACAGCCAGTCTAAATGAATGAACTACATGTCGCCTCTAAAGCACATCATCATTCAAACACATTGAAACTTGCGCCCTGCATGAAATAAACTGTACCGACAAATATTACAGTTTACAACTCACCATCGCGTTGTTCTAGCAGGTGTATCTCCACGTAGTACCTACTGTACTCAACTGGCAAACAAACAGGATGTAATCATATAGGGCTTGACGCGCCTTTAATGGTTGCCAACAAACTCCGCCCCCCGCTCGCTCTCCATCCGCCTTCCCTATCAGGAACGATTGTCAAAAAAAAATTTTTTTTGCAGTGTGTAATCGCGCAGTACAGCACTCCGTGGATTTTATCCAATAGCAACTCACCCAGATCGCAAAATGTGCGAGATGCATTAAGGTGTATCTGCATATAGGCGAACTAGCTCACTCGCGGAGTCATACATTCTGCTAAAGTGTAACGCGTTTATCGCTGCACTGTGCGTTACGGTCAGGAGAGCCGTCTTCTGATTGGTCGGTTTGTAGCCGCAATGCGTCACTTACTAAGATCCGAATACAGCTGCATTCCCAGCTCGGCTCATTCAGACAGGCAATACACATGAATCGCATTCAGTAAGTGGTGGGTTTCACCTGGAGATGCTGTGGCATTTGAGCATCAGGGTATCTGTAGATCTGAGACTTCTTGATAATGGCAATTAAGCAATAAAGTTAAGTAAATGGTGGTTTAAATTACGTAAATAATTCCTGTATGAGTGCAAACAATATGCACAATGAGGTGGAAGAGGCATTTTAACATTTTCTGTAATATAATGCCTCGGACTATCAATGAAATAAAACAAATGGTTGCCCCAACCCCACTCTGTTAAAAAAGTTTGGACATTAGTTATAAAGTGCAATCCACTTAATTTCTAGATCGGATTGATTTGGCAAGTCTGGCCTGTTGCAAGCTTTGCACAAACTCTCCCTGCAATGTTCATAGTTGAGTTTGCAGACATTCAACAGTAAGGATAATGTTTTGTAAGCACATCTGATTAAAACCGCTGTGATAGTTCTGTTGTCTACAATACTATGTATGAAACAACTGAAGTACTATAAAGCTATGCTTCATTGCAGTTAAACCTAATGATTATGGAGATATCAAACATCTAACCCACTGTGTTCACTTTGGTCAGATGTCATGGCAGATGTCATTTAATCTGACATGGGATGTACTTTCTGTAGTCTATTTTTTAGTCTGATAGCTCTACCAACAAAACACTAAAAAATTATCCAGATAATTTCAAGTGGATAAAAAGATGTGACCTAGGACCATAGGACAGAACAACACTTTAACTGGACTGTACATTTGACCTTGTCGCCATCTGTGTCAAATTAAACATGGGGCTTTACTGAGGTCTGTCAGACAGAACAATAGCTTCTCATAACAGGTTATGTACATATGACTGACAGTGTCCTGAGTGTATGTTCTTGACCTGTCCAAGAACATACACACAATACACTATACACAATACACTATACACAACTGCCAAAGTGTCCAAAGTCCAAGAAAGTGGTAAAAAAGTAACATGGATTTTACAGGTTAAAAGCACAATTGTAATGAAAGAACCAGTTGTGGCCTTAAAAATTCCAATTTTATGTTATTTTCAGTTATTGTAGCAGAATGCAATGAGTGTATATAAATATAAACCTGCATGACGTGTTTTGCCTGACAAATGCAATGAGTGTATATAAATATAAACCTGCATGACGTGTTTTGCCTGACAGTAGTATTGGGTATATGAGCAATGGTATGGTACGTGGGCTGATGTGTGAAGGCAAGGCATTTGTGTATATGTTTCTGTGTGTTTATTTCCTGAAGTGACTCACCATTCCTCACCATGGATTTTTTGGCTCACTACCTGGTTCTTCAAGTAAATGTTACCTTATGTACAAGAAAACATTCCAGATATTTTCTAGAGCTTGCAACAAAACAATCCTCTCATACCTTGAGAGGTTCTTGTCAGGTCTAGACAAGCCTTTACAGAATCAGGCATTCAAAGTGCATGGCTTGGTTTCCTGCATGGCACTCTCATTTTCATTCACTGCAGGAGCCACAATCAAAGGACTTATGGATGTGGACACTCACAGGACAGAGTAGGTGTCTGGGTTTAGATGTCCTCCTGTGTAACCATAGGTGTCATCTTTAATTTATGAAGCCTAACAATGCTGAAGGGAGTAGAGTGATTTTCAGGGGTGTGTGTTAATGTTTTTCCTGTAGATAAATGAACTGATAATAGTACCAATGGTACAGTGATGGTTATATCAATATATAATAAAATTTTTGTATTTTTTTATTTATAACATGTCTTATTTTTTACAGTTATGCATGTTTCATACAAAGCAAGCATTGTATACATTCAGGTATACATTTTATGATTATGTGTATTCCCTGGAAATCCAACCAATGACCTGCTACTGCAATGCTCTACCCATTGACCTACAGGGTAAATAATTTTTAACACATTCCCCTACCATTTAAAAAACAGTATTTAAATTTGTGACATGCCTGCATAAAAGTCTCTTTTAAGAGTCTATTAATGCCTCTGAAGTCACCATAACCCATGCTCGTAATAACTGTACTTCCAAAGTGTGTATTTCTGAGTGAAACCAGAACCAAACACACAGGGAACATGCATTAAGAACGTTAAAAATGTTAAAGTTATGTGAAAAAATATAAATACATCAACTAGGAAGTTCAGTAAAGATTTACAGCCAGATGTTGTTCTTTACTTCTTTGTTACAGTTAGATGGAAAAGCTGTTCTCAGCATTACTCTGAGCCAAACTCTGGATTAAACTGCTGACAAAATGTAAGTGAAGGCCTTTGCAGAAATGACATAAAGGGGAGATAAGGTCGGAGCATGAAAGAGCTTCCTTCACATCCTAAACTTTATAGTTTTATAACTGGGAGATAAATGCCAGCAGAGTACAGAGTCCAATGGCAAAACCCTATAAGAAACCAATGGCTCTTTCTCTTAAGTGTTTACTGCTTCTGTTTGGCTATCAGGACAAATGCTCTAGTTCTAATGCAATGTCACTTTTGATCCCTAGATAATATAATCTGATTCCCCTAAATGATGTGACTGCAAAAAATTGTTAAGTTTTGATTCTTGTCATCATAAATTGAGCTGTAAACTAAACCAAAAACTGAAGTGAAAGTATAAAATACTTTGACAACCTAGAATGAGTGTAAACAAAAGAAAAAAATACCAATTTTAAAGAACGGAAATACTTTTATACATAGAAATAAAGAGCAAAAGTTACAAATAGTAAAAGGGAAAAACGAATGGCCACAGATAAAGTTGGTAAGGGGCTGATGGGAAATAAAGAATTATTGCAAAAGAGGATAACAGGGCAGAGTGATAAGGATGGTATGGGTGAGGTGGGAAAGGGTAAGCAGAAAAAACTGGATATGCGGCCACTGGCTTGCCCTTGACCCCCTGTACCTGTGTGGGCCTTCCTCTGCAGTACACAGCTCTGATGATCTCATCTTGCAGGGGTTACCACACACACTTTTCATTCTGCAAACTGAAAGGTGCCTATTGCCTCATGATTGACTGCCTCCAGGTCACAAAAGCACACTGCTGCCACATTGTGGTAAAATGTACATAATACACCCCTACGACCAACATGGATGTTTTAACATATGGTGGGGTTCAAGTCTTAGACCACACTGAAAACCTGGATTTTCTATCATTTAATTTAAAAAACGTTGAAATCCATGACATACAAATACAAAGATTTAAAATTTTTCACTATTTCTAGGTCACTAAACAAATGTGAGTAAATGTTTACTAACATTATGTTAACTGCTTTGGAAAAAGAAAATGTCTTTGCATCCTTTAAGTGCACAAAATTCTCTTTGGAATTTTTAAAGGTAATTAATCAGAGCTTGTATTAATTTTTAAATAATACAG
Organism: Botia almorhae; assembly: GCA_036877575.1. Taxonomy (NCBI): domain Eukaryota; kingdom Metazoa; phylum Chordata; class Actinopteri; order Cypriniformes; family Botiidae; genus Botia; species Botia almorhae. The sequence goes on from JAZGTJ010000519.1 coordinate 20,458, forward strand.
CCTCATTCAACAGAGCAATAATACAGTGCCTTGCAAAAGTATTCATACCCCTTGAAATTTTTCACATTTTGCCACCTTACAACAACAAACATAAATGTATGTTATTGTGATTTTTTTGGGATTGATTGCTTTTCTTCAGCAGGGACAAGAAAGCTGGTCAGAGTTGATGGGAAGATGAATGGAGCTAAATTCAGGGCAATCCTGGAAGAAAACCTTTTGGAGGCTGCAAAAGACTTGAGACTTCACCTTTCACCTTCCAGCAAGACAATGACCCTAAACATACAGCCAGAGCTACAACGAAAGGGTTTGGATCAAAGAATATTCATGTGTTAGAATGGCCCAGTCAAAGTCCAGACCTAAATCCCACTGAGCATCTGTGGCATTGCTGTTCACAGCAATCCAATCCATCCAATCTGGCTAAACTTGAGCTATTTTGCAAAGAAGAATTGGCAAAAATGTCTAGATGTGCAAAGCTGGTAGAGACATACCCCAAAAGACTTGCAGCTGTAATTGCAGCGAAAGGTGGCTCTACAAAGTATTGACGCAGGGGGGCTGAATACAAATGCACACCACACTTTTCAGATTTTTATTCGCTTAAAATTTTGAAAACCGTGTATTATTTTTGTTTTACTTCACAATTATGTGCTACTTTGTGTTGGTCTATTACATAAAATCTAAAAAAAAAAAAACATTTAAGTTCGTGGTTGTAATGTGACAAAATGTAGAAAAGTTCAAGGGGTATGAATACATTTGCAAGGCACTGTATATATATGTAAAGGCATAAGTCTCATTATAAATACACTTATATGCTCTTGGTAAAAGTGTAACTATGCACGGCAGATGTTACTGCCTCTTATGATTTTCTTCAACATCTTCATTGTTTTCCTCACCTTGTAAGTCACTTTGGATAAAAGTATCTGCTAAATGCCTAAATGCTCATCTTATATGCATTCAGTCGTCCATAACCCTAACCTAACCCTATCTATATAGATAGATGAACTAACTCTGGGTGAACTATTAACTGGGTGAACTATTAACTAACAGAAAATATATATGACAACAATTTTCAAAGTTTTTTGACAGTATATAAGCTCTTTAGGCGTTCTATTTTGTTTACACGCATTCCACCAGCAGATGTCCTTAGCGTGTTTCAAGTTATTCGAAATTTGAGATAGAAATATAGGCAATATATGTGCTGAACTTCACAGATAAACAAAGCTTGTCAGGGAAACAGCAGTAATTTGTACATTTCTTTTTTTATTCTACTTGTATTCTAGTATTTTTTCTTTTAATTTACCTTAAGTCTAGTTTTATTCTATTTTAATATTTGAATGTTTATTCTATTATATATAAATATCATTTATTATTTTATAGTTAACTAATATAGTTAAATAAAGGATATAAAGGATACACACACACACATATATATATATCAAAACTCCATATACAGTCGAAACTCCATATACATATACTTAATGTATTCATATACAAAAGCTCAGGGTGTGTCCACACATGAAAAATAACTGTAGGAAGAAAACAAAAACATCTAAGAATATCATCAAGTGGAGATATGGCAAAATCAGAGAAAATAACAACATTATATAGAACTCTGATACTGTATATGTAAATTTAAGTTTTTATAAATGTAACAAATAATTTAATCCATTGAGTCATCTATTCTCTATGGGCCGTTTTCACAGACAGGACTTAGGCCTTAGTTAAATACACATATAAGTAAATTTTATAAATATGACTTACAAACTAACATTACTGGTGTGCATCTTGAGACAAAACAACTTTACTAGTTTATTTTATAATATGTCAGTCCACGTGCAATATGTATTTTAGTCTGTCTCAAGCAAATAGTGGAAAATAAATATGTACATGTATGTGCATAATATGTGTGTGTGTGTATCTGTTCTGTATTTTGTCTCGTATTCATCTTTTAATCAGGAAAGATTTCTTGACTTCACAGCAAACAGAGCAATTTTTCATTACTGTTCCGAAACTTATATAAGTATATAAGTGTGTTCATACATGGCCATATCATAGTTATGTTTGGGAGTAACAATACTAATTACATGTTTTCCTTCACACAAATCGTAAACAACAAATAAAACCGAAACAACAAATTGATTAGGATCTTGAGGCTATTTTTATATAAGAGAGAATGATAAATAGGCTAACTGCAATCAGCATGTGTGATTTGTCTTACCATTTATTCTCTTAGTTTCATTTAGTTTATACCAAGCGTGTCCATGAGAGAGAAAGTTGCTTCCTTAATTCTATATTTTAGCTCCTACAGATTACATTTCTGTCTAACAAACAGACCATAAAATAATGATTATGATGTCAAATTATCTGAGATCTGTTGTTACTACTACTCTGTAGTGAGTATGACATCAGTTTCGATGTTGTTATGGGTATCAGTCTGGGAGGGTGTGTCCATTTCCCAAATTGCTGAGCTTCTCATTAGGTCATCCTAATTCCTGTGGAAATGATGAGCAATTCCTATGAACATGACAAAGCTTTAATCTAAAATTTAATATAAAAGTTCAGAAAATAATTGTTTTAAAATTAGTTTTGAAGTTAAACATAAAATGTTTTCCTGTAGCTCAGTGGTTAGAGCATGGCGTTAACAACGCCGAGGTGATGGGTTCGATCCCAGGGATTGCACATACTTAATGTAGTGATCAATGTATAGTATAATGCAATGTAAGTCGCTTTGGATAAAAGCGTCTGCCAAATGCCTAAAATGTAAAATGTAAAAATGTAAATGTAGAGCCTACTATCAAAATGTCCTGATTAAGAAACGTTTAAAAAATAGTGTCTGGGGGTTGGGCCACTTTTGTCCAAACTTGTTCAACTGGTTTTTGCTGCATTGTTATAGACAGAGATAGATAGAGAGATAGAGAGAGAGAGAGAGAGAGAGAGTAAGTAATAGTATAACTAATAACATGTATTACAAGTAAATGTAATCAATCCTACCAGATATTAAGTGTATTAATAAATTTTATATATGGAGTGTCTACATAATATCTTAGGATACTATATACATAAAATAATTTTATACATAAAGGATTTTTCTGTAACAAAGCAAGCAATGTCACCTTCAGTTAGGTGGTTGTGTCACACTTAGTTGGCTTGTGACATATACATTGCATTGCTGCAGTTTCACCTGGCAGGTATTAGAATTTTAATGTGATGTATTTCAAAATGTTACAAACTGGTGAAAGAAAGTGTCCCTAATTTGCTCATTCACTCTCGATACGTCATGTGCCTCTGCCAAATATGGCCTGAGAGGAAGAAAAGGTGAGTCTGTTTTGAGAGTTAATCCCGCCCCGACCACCCTTGACGTCACCATACTCAAACAGGTATACATAATTTGTCACCTGTTGCCAGTTTAGGTCAGTGGTTTGGCGGCGTGCAGTCACGATTAGGTTTAAGAATCGTTTTATATACTTAGGAATTTCGGTGTGGTTGGGTTTTGCTAGTCTTTTGCGGAGGGATTTGGGTAAGAAGAACTCAGAATATAAGTGATTAAAAGCAAGCTAAACTGAGCGTGTTGGAATCAAGGAGTTTACGCGCTACTCTTCAATCCTTCTTACGGAGTGATTTCTAACACCGAAACGATTTATCTTTGTTTTCCAGCTCATATCCACGATGAAGGTTATAATCGCGCTGTTTGTTGTGGTGTTTGTGGATGCGGTTGCCTCACAATGTAAGTAAACTCTTTATTTTTTTTGTTCAGTATATTTCCCAAATTAATGTCACATAGTGACTTAAGCGATACTAAATAGTAAACAACAGTTTTATGTTTAGTTCTTGTTAAGCGTTTTTGTCAGCACGCTATCAAAACAATAAGATCCTGGGTGTGGTTCAGTATGTAGGGGGATGGGGAAGCTTTCTTTAGGTTGGTGTGTACGTTTAGACTCAACAAATAAAGGATGGTAATTCGGACAAATGTTTATTTAATATGTAACGGTAATTTTATTTAAATTCCATCAGGTGAATGCCCCAGCATGAAATGGGCTATGTGTGATGGCACCCCATGCAAGTGCACGATTGCGCTTGGTGAGGCTTTCAAGCAAGAGATTGACTGTACAAAATGTAAGTTTCCACTTACTTTAAATATTTTTAAATTAATTTAGTGTTTCACTGGCAGCTACTATTGTATTGGTGCTGAAGTTTAATTCCCTTCCACAGTAATTCCCAAGTGCTACCTCATGAAAGCAGAGATGCATCGCGCCAGAACGGGCCAGAGCACAAGATCGATTGGTGGCAAGCCGGTAGAGACCGCGTTTGTGGACAATGATGGCATTTATGACCCAGAGTGTGAAAGTGATGGGAAGTTCAAAGCTGTCCAGTGTAACGGTACAGATGTTTGCTGGTGTGTGAACAGTGCTGGTGTGCGCAGAAGTGATAAGGGAGATAAGAGCATCAAGTGTGAGCCTGTGGAGACCTAGTGAGTGTGCTTATGCTTTAACAGGATACTCTTGTCTGACACACCCAGTATAATGTGTGGTCTGAGGTGTGTTATTGTTTGTAGAATGTATAAAGAACTGACGTTGGCCTGACTTTTTTTTATAGTTTGGTTCGTCTTGAAATTAAGCATAAAGATGGAATTGGAGCTTTGGATTCCACCAAGCTGAGGACGTATGTTTTTTTTTAAAACTCTCCCTCATTTTCCAAACCTGTTACTTGGTTCAATGTACAAGGGATAGTTTAGCAGAATGTCCAAGGTGCTCTTTTAAAATTCAGTGGACAATGGGGACGTGGGAGAGCCATAGTCATTCACTTTCACTATGTAGAGTGCATTCTGCTAAATGTCCATTTATGTTCCATAGTTTCACAGATTTAGATCAATATCTTGTTGTTTTTCTTGAATAATATCTTGGCTTCTTGTAGTCATAGCATGTGAAATCCTAGTCTTGAATTTTTTCAGAAGTATTTTTTTTCTCATTTACTCCTTTGCAGTGGTATTGAGAATGCTTTGCTGGAGCGTTACAAGTTGGATAAGAAACTTGTGAAGGATGTTCAGGTAAGAACCATTTACTTCTTGCTGGCATGCCTAGAACTCGATCACCAATCCTTTCTTAACCTAGTGGAGTGCATTTGTACAGAGCCTTACAGTCTTTTCTTTTTCCAGTATGACAAAGATGGCCGTCTCATCGTTGTGGATGTTGAAAAGCCTAAGGGTGATAAGAGTGTAGACTTGTCCCTCATGAGTTATTACATGGAGAAAGATGTAAGAATCATTACCAACAATACCAAACCATTTAAACTAGACATTACATTATGGACAAATCAAAACTCTGTTTGATGTTTCTCTTATAGATCAAAGTTCTGCCCCTGTACAAGAATGCTGCACCATTTGAAGTCAGTGTGGAGGGAACCAAGGTGTCTATGGAGAACATCCTGGTGTATTATGTAGATGAAGTGCCACCCACCTTTACCATGAAGAAGCTGACTGGTGGCATAATTGCTGTCATTGTGGTTGTCAGCGTTATTGTTGTTGCAGGGCTTCTTCTTCTGGTAAGTGTCCACCCCCACCTCCCCCCTTTTTTTATTGCACTTCTGGTTTTAACTAACTATGGTTCCTCTTTTGTAGTTCTTCCTCAGTCGACGAGAAAAGGCCAGATACACCAAAGCACAGGTTGGTTGTTTTTGTAATTAACTTATGTATAGTTACTTTATAATTTGAAAGGTACAACATCTAAAAGCATGTTTCCATTTTTTTTGGCAGGCAAGAGAGATGGAGCCTATGTCCTAAGCTATTAATCACTGGCTACTTAAGTCTAACACTGGGATTTGTCCTGTGTTGAAGTATAGACCTGCTGTATGTTTGTAACACTTTCATACTGGGGAAAATAAGTGTCTGTTACTTGCAGAGTACAGTTTTTAAATGGATGTTTCACTGTTACTTTAAGGGCTCATCTTGAATTGGATCAATGTTTTAACTGTATAGTATGTTTGTTTTTAATAAAAAATAATTGTTAAACTTTTTAAATGACTTGCAATGTCCTACACCTCTGAAAACAAAAACTGTTCAGGGCAAAAGCGTGGCAGAAGTTAAAGTGCTGCCCTTAGCTTTAAATCTAACACTTCTTAAAAATTCATCTTTTTGAGATCGAAATGGGTCACGTATGAGATTTGTATAGATCAATGAAAGAGGTTTTTGAGGGGGCTGAGGTTGGTCTGCAACCCCCACCCCCCACTGTGCAGAGCTGTAAATGATCTTACAATGGTAAATAAAGAACTGGTTATTTTAATAAGTGTTTCTTTCACTTTATGGGAGATGAAAGGACAATTTCCAGTTTAGCATTTCATTGCTGTCTATTTAACCAATATCTTAACCCTTGTTAACCTCTTATAACATGAGATTTTAGCCAAATGTATTTATAATTTAATTGAAATGTTTCAACACTGTTTTGGACATACAAGGTAATATCCAGTTAAGGTGCACAAATATGTAAAGCTGAACATGAAGGTACTGAGGGGGAGTACACTCCAAAATCCCTGCTCTAGTTCTCACTTTTTTTTTCTCACTCCAGCGACTGACACACTAACAGGCAATAGTGGTGGGACCACTTCATGTTCTGTGCCACATGAGATTTGTATAAGGTTTGTGTGGTGAAAATTTAGTCATAGTCTAATTTTGTGTTTCTGAATTGGATCTTTTCTCATTGCAGCTTACACTATATCAAAAGCTGAAGTTTCTTTAAACTTAGACCTAGTGTTATTTCACCCCTTTAGAAAGACTTTAAACCTTTTTTTTTTATAAAAAAAACAAACGGGCTGTTCATTAACAAAGCTGTTGACTACACAAGTGCACAGAATAAGACTAATAATTAAACCCATAAGAGGCTAGTGCATTGAGCTCTTTGAAACCGGTTAGACCTGTTGCTCAGGTTTCAGGCAACAACGTTACTATCATAGTGCTATGACTAATGCACAGGGCTGACTAAGAACCTTCCTGCATGAACCAGGAAACTGTTTACTGTGAATTTCTCAGGGTGAACAGTCAGGTTTTAACAGGCACCTTAATGAATTACCAACTTATACCTTATAGCTATTTCATTTTTGAAAAGCTTTCCCACAGCTCATTGGAGGGAAATTTCCATATAGCAAAAATGTAAGGAAATTGAGTTTCAGTTGAGTGAACTAAACAAAAGCTGGTTTGGCACTCCTTGCCTCTCCTTCTCGTTGTTTGCTGCTGAATTTCCCAGCAGTTTTCCCAGAAGTGCCTGAAGCATTTGTTTCCGAGACTAGTTTAGACAGGTTTATTGCCCTCCCCCAACTGCACTTACACCTGTGTTGAGAGTCACATAGTCAGTTTCTGTGTTTCCATGGCAAAAAGGGAGGGATTACATAACAAAGCCTATCACATGAGTGTGGGCCATGGTTGGGAGTGACATTTGTTGTCTGTGTTTCGGTGCATGCTATTGACAATACTTAAAGCAAACCAACCTATATAGTGTGGTTATAATCAAAGCATGCCTGTAAGTTTCACAGTTCAAGACATATATATATATATATATATGTATACACACACACATGTATATTGATATGTATGTAACACCATTTATTTTAACAGTGCAAGGTATTGTTTTGAAATAATTTTCAAAGCTAGTCTGTGTTCACACTTGGCAACGCTCCACTCTGCATTCTTGCTTTAATAATAATATGAGTCAGGGCAGATGAGCACAGAAACAAAAAAGTTCAATGGATGACAAAACCTGCTTGGCTTGGTCTGAATTATAAGGCGAACGGTTCCAAACAACATACCAAAGTAACTGAAACATGGACTTGATTCACAATGATTTGTTACAGGGAATCGGTCAAAGAGAAACACTCCCATAATACTATCAAAGCATGTCTTTGCCAAATGGATGAATTAAGGAATGTGGAAAACACACCTGGCTTTTGATTCCAGTGGAATGGGAAATAGCAGGTAACATGAACCAATGCAGACAGGCAGGCCACCAAAACAGATATTTGGGTAATATGCAAAAAGAGCTTGCCTGATCAGAATAAAAGAAATCAGATGACAACAAACAATGTACTTCATGTTTAAATATACATCTAATTTAAAAGATCCACTTTTCCATTTTGACAATAAGGATGTTTATTTAAAGTTTTATACATATAGATAATGCAAATAGATATATTTTAGAAATAAATAATAAAAAACGTTCCTTTGACATCACCAGTCAAAGGGTCCCTTGATCAAATGTGATTGTGGGAAGAGACAAAAACAGCACAATCATATAAAACATAAGAGTTTCAAATTTGCTTTGGCTTTCCAAAAAATATTAATAATATTTAATTATTATTTAAACATAATCATTTAACCAAATGTATGAATATTTAACATTTTGAAATGCTGGAACATATACTACACGTATAAACATATATAACCTTTATATACCCACAGATCATATCCTATTTTTTACAATACACTTTCTGTTTTATTGTAATCCCATCAATACACAACATGTCAACAATACAATAAACATTACAAGAGATGGCTGACTCCCCAGGCAGTGTAAACTAGTGAACTAGGGAGTAGACTGAGACGTAGCCTTAGAGAACACCTACGGACCACCAGGGGATGTACTAAGGCAAGGTAGGTGCTTTGCTGGGTTTGCAGGCTGCTGGTGGAGATTTGCTTCTTAATTCTTTGCCCTTCAGCTCTCCAGGCTGGGCCAACAGCAGGGCAGGAGCAGAAAGGTGGTGGGCTGCTGCTTTTTGTTGCTGGACACTGTTAATGTAGCTGGCCATGAGCAGTGTCAGGTCACGAACCTGAATGACAAAAAAACAGAAAACCCAGAAGTGTTACAGTACACACACAGGTATGGACACACGCAGGTATGTTTACAACTTGCCGTTACAGTGTTTTCTTTCTCTAGCACTGGCCATATGACTCTTTTACAATTTCTATGTTTGGGACAGAACACATACCTGTGAAAGCACTCTGTACTCTACCTACCTTAGAGGAGGCCATAGCAAACAGATGCTTCTCTGTGCGCCTGTCTTTGCATGTGCTGGTGCCAGAACCCAGAGCTTCTACCAGCATAAAATCCTGACCACACACCCCAAATGTCACAATGTTTTTATGAGGGTATGATGCTAGGACTTTCTAGAAAAGGGGAACAGTGTCGCTTTTCAATAACCATTTGAAATACATATTCTACATCATCTGAATGATTAGAGAAGACTACATTTACTTACTACTGAGTTAAGCTCCAATATGCTGATTCCATTTTCATGCACTGCCAGCCAAACACGCGTGTTGTGCTGCAGAGCTGAAGATAGAGGCTATGGGAAGATTGAGAGTGACTACTGATATATATCATCATCATCTAGTTGTGGGTTATTGTTCTGGGTAAGTTTATTTATTAATAAACTTTTATTGTTTATTGATTTATTGTTCTGGGTAAATGGATTTATTGTTCTCAGTATGTTTAATTGTACAGTAGTGAGCTATAAAATTTAACACAGGGACCAGACTATTGATAATAATAGAATCAAGCAGAGATCTTATTGTTGTGAGTTTGCAAGTTAATCTAGAAAGTATTTTAAAAATGTAAAAATGACATCACCTTTAAATTAAAGTAATTCTTACCTCAGCCTCAAATAGTTTTGCTCCAAACAATGTCCATTTCCGAGCTACAGTCAGGTAGATTCGTATGCATTCAGAAGAACTACGCCCCCTCAGAGATGCCCATCGGATGGACAGCCTCTGCAGCAGCTGTCTGAGATTGTAACATCATTAGTCTGCATTATCTCCAAACAGAAATATTGTGTTCATATTAGTTTGTGTATATTAGTATAGATACCCCATCTGTTCCTCAGTACAGGCATGTCTGTAATGCTTGGGATAGAAGCGCTCCAGAACCTGCTTCAGGGTCTGGTTAGACTTAGTATGTGCAGTTCCTGATCCACCCGGACTAGAAAATGGTCGTTCAAAATCCCCAAACTCCACCTGCATGACACAAATAAACTGTTTTATTTTACATTTAATTACCAGATTAATTTAAAGCTGCAATGCATCACTTTTGGTTAAAAATGAACAAAATCAGTTATTGTGCAACTATATAATGGATGTGTTCATGATCTCCTTACCCTAATTCGCAACTGTAGATTTATATTAATGATTTATAATTTGAGTTGCCGGGTCAGTTACGTAAAGTTACCTGTAACTTTGTTTCAAATAGAGGTGATGATAGACACGCAAAGGTTACGGGTAGCAGTTTTGCAGAAGAGTAAATCTTAAGAAATGTTTAGTATAACAATCAGGTACATTTTCCCTTCAACATTCTCACTGCCATATATATGAATGGTTTGAATTTTTTTTATTAAAAAATTATTAAATTTAAAGGAGGAAAAACTTGTATGATGTGTTACATATATTACAATTTGAATAATAAATAATACATTAAATAATGTAATAATGTAAATAATCCTATTTTGAGGAAGGGATCCAGTAACACACAATTATTTACTGTACCTGAGCAAGCAGAGCGGCCATCTCCAAAGCAAGCTCTTTATTCACAGGGAAGTGACTTGCTGTTATTTCCTCATTTGTTTGGTAAGCCAACAGTAAACGCTCTTTCTCAGTCTCTCCTTTCATCTGCTGGGAGAAATATAACCTACAGGGAACAGTCAGAGATTAGATGCAACTACTGCTCCCAGAGTTACTTGCTACCTTTTGTTTAAAGATGCAGTTCTAAACTGCCTTCTACCTGTTCCTGTAAGTGAGTTTGATCGTCCTGGTGTTTTCCGATTTGCCTGTGTGCTGCTCCTTCGCGGCCTGCTCCCATTTCGCAATAATGTCGCAAATCTGAGGACACAGCAAGTCACTTTTAATACACACTGCTGTAAAGACAGTGACACAGTAGAATTAAAGAGTGAGTGTACTGTATTTGGGTGTGTGACCTTCAGGTTTCCCTGAAGACAGTGTTCAAAGTCTCTGCCAGTAGGGTCATCTGAATAAAGGCTAAAACCAGACTGACCAGTCTTCCTTATGCCTATGTCCTGGTTCAGTCGACTCTGAAATTCATCCACTGTGGTTGAAGCATCAAAACCAACAACCTGGTATGCGAAGGCCCACAATACAACAGTATCAGTTAGATGGTACTTCACATTCTCTTTGTTACACTACCTTTCAAAGGTTTGGACACACCAACTCATTCCTTAAAAAAACACACATGGAATTATGGAAACTATGTAGTGATAAAAACATGTTAACAAACCAAAAACAAACCAAAAGTATCTTATATTTTAAAATCTTCAAACTAGCCATTTTTGCCTGAATTACAACCGTGCATTCTCTTAATCAACTTCATGAGATGCATTCTGGGATGCTTTGAAACAGTGTGGATGGAGTTCCCATGCATGTGGGACACTTATTGGCTGCTTAGCTCTTTTTTAACATTTTAACATTTGCTTTTGTTTAAGTTTTAATTTAGGCAATCTAGGCACATTTTGTATTTAAGTTTAAGAAGGGCTCAAAGCTTACACCTTTTGTTTGTGAATGCTGTTTTGTTTCACACTGTAAAGTCATAAACTTACACCTACATAACATAAACAGAAATTTGACTTGACTGGTACTGTTTGTAACACTGTTTTAAATAACCTGGTATGTTTTGTTAAGGAAGTGCACAGGCACGCTGAAGGGTAGCGAGTGATGATAAGGATTCCTCAGTAAGATGGACAAGATCTCCATCCGTGACGAGCGAGCTTGGCGTTCACCTTTCTGCTGTGTTCTTTCTAGCGAACGCTGGCAATAGATTGCATACTTTCCCATTTCAGTCCTGGGAACAATGCAGAAATTGGTAAATTTTAAGATATGTGCATAGGACATGATTGTGTGTGTGAATCTGTTTACTTTTTATTTACCTCAGATCTCCATGTCTTTTGAGATGTAGCTGCAAAAGCCAGTGAATGGGGTATGTGGGCAGGAAGAGACCGACACACAGAGCCAGAAACTGCCACCCCTGTGTTGGCAAGAGCAGAGAAAATGTAAACAAGAAATTCACGTCTCCTTGTGGCTGTGTAAAATGCTAACAAAGGTGTGACTGGAACCCAAATGAAAGCAAGCGCTTCCCCTTGTGGTAAGTGTTTACAAGCATGTGATATTTTATGTTCTCACCTGTAGGGGCCTAGGCTGTCCATGCGGCTGTCTCCTGCGAGTCTGTTTAATCAGCTGGCAGTAGATTTCATTCTGCAGCTCTGGGTGGGTGAGACACACTTGCAGAGCGCACTGGGCTAGAGTCACGTGATAATCTATGGCTGGAGTGTCAATGGCCACGTTAATGAAGAGTTGACATGTCTGTTAAAGGAGAGAGAGAAAAAAGAGAATTAATCTTGTGGTTATGCCTGCCAAGTGTTTGTAAAGATGGAACAAACTTGAAATGTTAGAACCTTAAAGAGCTTTATTGCTTCAGTCTGTAGAGCCTGGGAAGGCAGGGTGGTGAGTGGAGAAGACAGTCCTTCTTTAGTGAAACACAGTGTTGGGTGTCTCCAGAGCTGAGACCCTGAGAAGCCAAGCTTGCTTTCTCAATAACATGTCAAATCACCACAGTCATTAAGTATCGAGCTGGGAATCTCTTACCTGGATCGCCGTCCACATTCAAAAGTTTACCAACTAGCTGCTCAAATGCAGTGCCCACCTGCCCCACTGCAGTGCCTGCTGCTACAGACAGGTGGTACAGCCAGGCTGCCTACAGGAGAGCAAAACAGGCAGACATTCAAAGGGCTGTGGAAACTAGGCAAGGTAATGCAGCTTTTGAGGTAGCTGCATTATAATAGAGATAATATATATAAAGAATTAGAGATGAAAACAAAAAGGTGAGAAAACAAACATTTTCAGAGTACAAATTAGTGGGCGGGAGTGGTGATGAGACAAATGGGGATTGAGACATAATTTAGCAACACACGAGACAACACTTATATGGGGCATCAAAAAGCTTCCACAATGCACATAAATCCCAATGCCTCATAACACAATTAATGATGTAGAGAAATGTAATTGGTGGGAGTAGTCTCCCACCAAATATCATATGGTGTTATAGGGAATAAATATTGACAGATGACTAAAACAACACAGAGAAAACATTCACAGAGCGTGTTTCAGTGTGATATTTCCCATCCTACCTTTTCATGAAGTGAGTCAATAAGCAGGTATGTTGGGCTCTGACTCACTGGCTGAATGGAGAGGGTGTACTGAGCAGAGACTTTATCTGAGTCACATGACTTATCTACTTCCTCCACATGAGCCTCCCACAGTTTAATCTGTCCCAGGGGAAACTGAGTAGGAAAATAAGGTTCATGCATAAAATTAGTGCATGTACACACACAGTCATGGGTAAGATAACTTTAATTTAAAGAGACAGAAGACCTTATCCTCTTGATTCCTGAAGTAGTACAGTGTTTTTCCGAAAAGTGCACACCAGACATGTTTAGAATATCCATACTTCACCTTGAAGACAAGACACAGCACATTGCAACCAATGTTACAATCTGTCCAATTTTTATAACATTACAGTAAAAATAATAAAACATCCCTAAAACTAGATTAATTTACCTAAAAACTGTAATGTTTGTTTTATAGAATGTTGATTTTTTTTACCCAATTGACAAATGTTTTTTTCTAAATAAAAACTACAGTAGTTTGTTTCTGGGTGAAGCAACTATTTGCAATAGGAAAATTGTATTTCTCAGAGGTTGCTCTGAAATCTGTCATTGCAGTTTCTTGGCAAATCAAAGCAGAGCTTGTCACATTGTCAAGATTTCCTCTGATGCTCTACAGGAGACATGTGATATTACTGTTTTTTTCAGAAGAAAAATCATAGAAACAGGAGACTTCAGAAAAAGTTCCTATTTGATTATCATTTAGTCTTATTGCTGACTAGGAGAAACAATTAAGATATTAATGAGATTTGTGATTTTTCTTACCTTTGTCAGGTGTCCTTTCATGATGGGCCGTACATCAGGGTTGGTGAAAAGGGGGCTAGCAGCTTTGATTCTCAATACGCTCTGCAGAACCCTTAGCCACTCCTCCAGGAGGTTTGGAGAATCTGCCTTCAGGCTATGCACACTTTTACCTGTCACCACCTAAAGGGTTCAACATGGAGAGTCAATATGAATAATGTTTGAGAAATGACAATGTGGTCTCACTGTACATCTGAGACCCTGTAACTTTCATTCACTCGCACACTGTATACACACACATTACCTGAAGAATCTGTTTCCCATCACCACGTGCTACAGTGCTTGAAGCATTAAGCTCAATCTGGCCCTGAGGTTTACGGATGACATTACTCTGTGAACAAAAAATACTCTGTGAACAAAAAAAATCACTTTATTTCCATCTTGCCCACTAAATTGATATTGGCCACAAGCTTAACTGGGTCACTGATCGAGTGACTAGATGTTCAGAAACGTGACAAAAGCCATGCTCAACATTTTCAAGTTTACGCTATTTGTTCCAATAATAAATTTGAACTTTGATTTAACTGATTAATATGTTTGATAAATTAATAGATAAATGTTTTATAATGACGTCACTGTAATTCATCTAGTAAAGCAGAACAATGTGTTGCTTTAAAATTTAAGTGTATCATTTCTGTGCCACCAACATCATAAAAGCATATTGTAAAAAAACATGACATGTTGTCAAAGGGGTTCCCTAAACACTCCTGTCATGCACATGTTGATAAAAAACAGATAATCCCACCTCAAAGTCACGTGATTGGTCAATTGTTGGATTTCAATATAAACATGAAACAAGCACAAGCACTACCGCCCAGGCCCGCCCCAGTGGTCACGCTTATCAGAAATATGTGAGCTGTTAAACTGACTGGTGACTTGTAGTATAGAAGCTCCCCATCCTTCAAAACGAACCACCGTCTCTTCCATGTTTTTTTCCAAGTCTTTACCATCTTCAACAGGTATCCAGATTTCTCCATGGACTCCTGGGACAGCCATAGACATTTTAATTTTGTGTTGCATGTGTGCATAATTGAGGAACATAATATGTGTGTTTGTGTGTGTATGTCCTACGCTCTTGTCGTTGTCACTGTTGGAAGAGCAAGCTTTGGGCAGTTTATTTTCCGGTTCAGAAAACTCTGTGTCAGTGGAGTAGGCATCGGGGGGGATGGCGTAGTCACTTTCCGATGTCATAGAAGACAACGACACAGCTGAGAGGAACACAACACATGCCTTTTGTTAGCCTGTGCATGTAAGCAGCAGATGCTTTAATATAGCAACTTATGGCATACATATTGCGGCCACAGTCAACCAGGAGCAACCTGGGGTTGAGTGCTTAATTCAACATCCCAAAGGCAAGAGGTACTAATTGATGAAGCCCTCACTGTTACCAACTACAATATTGTTCTTTGCTCTACATTACAAGTTATCAGAACAGAGGTCCAGCAGCAGGGTCTTAAGGATCTCAGGTCTTACTTCATGGATTGTTCATCGCATTGACTGAACTTGCAGTTTCCAGGTTACAAAACCAAATCTTTGACAAGTGCTACATTGTGCATGTACCTCTCTTCAGGGATCGAGGGCTTCCGTGACTACTGCTCTTAAGGGAGTCTGATCCAGAGGTATGGGAGCTACACAGAGAGATCTCCTCCTCTCCAGAGTAACACTGACACTCCTCTGAACTCTCCTCCTCCTCAGAACTGGACGACTCCTCTGGGAACTGACTATTGCTTAACAATGTCGCCCTCTATAGAAAAAACATGGCATTCACAAAAGCTTAATTACAAGATTTTCCCTTGTTATTCTAAACTGATTGTAGGTAAATCACACTCAAACATGTACAGAATTTTGACAATGACTTATAAAAGCACACAATGATCTCTACCCCTTTTAGTGTGGTGAAGACAGGTGTGCTTGTGTTCCTATAGATGAGGGATGTGTAGATCTTGTGGGCGGGGCATGATGATGGGTGGGAGGAGTCTGAAAGAGAAAAAAAATTACCACAACACTATGTGGTGGAGTAGAAAAAGTTCCTTGATCAACATTCATTGTTGGCACATTTTTTATCAAAAAGCTAAACCTTATCTCTAAGCATAACCATAACAACTGTTAACCATCACTGCAATCAGAGGCAAATAATTACATTTACATTTAGGCAATTGGTAGACGCTTTTATACAAAGTGACTTACAAGGTGAGGAAAACTATGAGGCGAAAAATCATAAGGAGGCAATAACATCCGCTGTGCAGTTACACTTTACCAAGATACCAACATATAGCCATATGTGCAAACATATAGCCCACAGTTCTAAGACAAAACCTAAAAGCTGAATGGCTGATGGGAATGTTACTCCAGGTCCTTAAACTTAAGCATGACAGCCAGCCAATCATTGGCTTTCTAACCGATCTGCATCACTAAAATTTGTTTTGCATATGTTTGCATAAGACCTAAAGCAATGTTGACAAACAAATTAGTTGGCAGAGTCTTTCAGGAGTGTCTGGGCACAGCATTGTATTGAACTGAAATAGAAGGTTAAGTACTAAACTGAAGTACTGAGTTTTAGGATAATAAAAAGAGGCAGGTGGAGGAATAATTTGTTTATTAACTTCTCAAAACACACCTTTATTAGTAACATCTGTGCATGACATCTCTGATAGACGAATTCCTGATTTTGCCACAGCATATATTCTGCTCTCCTGCACAGAATAATACATCAGATGTTTACTGCATGAACTAAAATGACATGAGTTCCTCTTATTCTTATGATGTCTCACATGACTCACCCAAGAGGGCAACCTGTGCAAGGGAGGAGTTGGAGGTTTACACCCGGGCACAGCTGCACAGGCTTCGGGCGTTTCAGGTTCTTCAGGTGGCACTTCAGCCGGAGGTTCTGAAGTCCCCTCGTGATTCTCTCTTTCACAGGTCTCCATCCTTTGCTCTTGGTCCAGGTCTGTGTCGTGGGGCCGGAGAGGTCGCAGCATACTGATGGCATTACGTGTTTGCCCGTGCGAAGGTTCGCTGTAAAGCGGAGGCTGGCTCAGATGTTTCTTAGCTAATGCCAAACTGACATTAAACATGTCAGGATTGCGCAAACGGGGCTGTTTGGGAGAGGCAGGGGTGTCCTGGGGATCCTGGGAGGGGGTGGGACGCTTTGGTGTAAGAGCTGGAGTTAAGATAGGGCTGGGGGTGTTGGTATCGCTGGAAGAAGATGAGGAATCCAGACATTGTGACTGGAAGCGCATGTTTAGGTCATCTGAGGACATGTCTTGAAAGTCCACCTTCTTGCCATCTTTTTTCATAGTGCTCTTGGTACCAGGGAGGCAGAGTTTGGAGTGCTCGGTGTGCTGCATGTCATTGTCAAATAACAAGCTGCTGTTGTCAGAGGCGGTGAGGTAGGTCTCGCTAGAGGGTTGGTTCAAACGCAAAGCTCCAAACAGACATCTGTCCTCTTCAGAGGTGGACAGGACCGAAGATACGCCGCAAGACGAAGTGTTTCCAGTATTGTCACCCTCACCTTCTCCCTCAGACCCTATTTTCCTCAGGCCAGCACACTCTGTTTCTGAGCCTTGTTTAATTCCACAATCTGAATGGGACAACACAAATACTTTGTTTTAGTATAATCAGAAACGTTTTTACATTTGTTTATAATTGGTTTGTAGCCTGATTAACTGGAAAACAAGCATAAATAACATGTTTATTGTTTGACTTTGATAGTTTGTAATGAATTTGATAAAACAAAGCATATTTTATAAGTCTGTCAGTCTGGCTGTTTGTGTAAAGACTTTTTGTGTAAAGATAAAAAAACAATCATTTCAAAATATTATACATAAATAGTAAGACATACTGAATATTGACAATTGTCCTGTTTCAATAGCCATATTATACAACCTTACACTATATCCCAGTTTAACGTAACCAATCATTAGTGAAAGATAGCAGTCAAATAATTAATATTACAGTGAGTGTTCTGACCAGCAGAGGGTGTCTTGCACTGCATGTGTGCGTGGTCATGATCTGGCAGGGTGCTGATACTCTTCTGGGATGGTTCTGGGCCGGTTAGTACTTGAGGGTTCTTTGCTCTGATCTGGAAACAGCCAAAGGTCAGTCTGCTGAGCCGCTGGACTTCACCTAGACTTGACTGAACTGAGTCACCAGAACCCAAAAACTTTATATCTAGAACATGACACAAAAACATAAAACATGACATCTCCTAACAAGGCAATGATGAATGCCTCAAGAAATAATATGCTACGTAGACCTCATCACAAAAGGGGTATCAGTGCGGGTATCAGTTTAAGGAAAAAAATCATTACATGCAAATAAAAGGTCAGGTCGAGCGCACTGCATTATTTCACACAATGCCCTCTGTTGTATTGCACATTTTCTCCAAAGTATTTTTATTATGTATTAATATTTCCATACCGTTCACATTATATATACTACATACTGCAGATAAGGTAAAATGTTATCTGCAGAGTAATAACTAAGAGTAATATGGTCTATACTATTAAAACACATTTGCTCCCATGTGTTTTAATACCTTGGAGTTGTCTTTTCAGCTCTTGTATCTCAGACTCCTGTTGCTGGTTGATCTCTCTCAGAGAGGTGTTCTCCATATCAAACTGCAAAAGGACACAAACCAATACTTACATGCCTTTTCCCCCTTTATCTCTTTCCAAAATACACACACTTTTAAACATCAGTAACAGACCTCATTGAGCTTCCGCATCACCCATTCTTTGATCTTGGCTGCTTTTTCCTCCACAGTTTTGGCATCCTGGATTCTGTTCTGTTTCTGTTGGTGTCAGATTGTGGTCAGTATCTTATTATATATCACATGTATTGCACACATCAAGAAATATTTGATTTTGGAAATGTTTTAATGTTCATTCTGTGGGACCAGGTGTGCTTTTATGGGGGCAAATACGTTAAAGCATAGTATAAAACACATGTACAGTACCGCCATTTTTTAACCAAGAGGTCAACCAAAGTTTAATAATTTAAAACGTATTAAAAATAACATTTCTGCCATTTCTGGCTGCAGTTTGACTGACCTGCTCCTCCAGCTGTTGCTCTAGGCTGGAGATGAGCTCATCTTTCTCCTGTAGAGACGCTTGAAGACTCTGACAACGTCTGAAGAGACGCAGCTCTGAATCAGCTGACTGAACATCAGATGCCTTCAAACGCTCTTCCATCCATTGCACCTGCAACACAAAAGCACACAGAGTGTCATAAACAGGTGATGAGGAGAACATTTACATATTTGATAAAGGCATCAAAGAGACATTATGTGACAAACATTCAATCAAATCATCATAGTAACTTCTTATCTAATATTTAATCAAGCGTTGAGTTCCTGCATGAATATTAGCAGTATTTACCTGCTGGTTGGCTTCATATGCACGACGCTCTGCTTCCAAAACTTGCGTCTCCAACTGCTGCATCTGAGAGTTTAAGAAGTTTACAAATGAGTGGGGGAATTAGTTATGAGAGTGTAAGCGTGCCTATGTCTGTGTGTCTATGTGTGCGTGCATGTATGCACATAAAAAAAGTTATTATGTGACTATGGAAGTCTCTTGCAATATCCTAGAGACTTTTCTTTTAATCTTTTATCAAAATAAAAAATAAGTAAAAGATTTGAAGTATTTGAAATGTGTTCTGTTTGAGGAATGTTACAGTAATACCACTTTGGCTTTCTTACTACATGGTAAAAATCATTTGGACATACTGCATTCCTTAAATTGCTATGCTATGACAAGAACACTTATTTTATATGAAATAAAAATAAAAACCAGCTCATAGAATGTTTGCCTAATCAACCAGCTTAAGCCAGATGGCCCACCCCAGTAGTGCTTGAAAAATGTTACATTATATATTAATGGAGGAGACAAAATAGAGGGTCAAATAAGGCTTCGCAAAAACAATGAAACTGTGTTGTATTGCAATAAGCAAATTTTTCGGAAGGTCTAAACTCTTCCAAAGAGTTTGGAAGGTCTCTTCCAAAAACTCTTCCAAAGAGTTTTTGTGCTTGTGTGCTTTGTAAAGCACACACGGTTAAATTCCTTGTAATTTGGGTAAATTAGTAATAATTTTAGTTTTTATTAAATTGCTTTGTCAATTGCCCATTCCTTCAGTCACACACTCTGTGGTTTAGGTATTAAGTTTATAAATTAGTCTTGGAGGTGTAATGCACAGTGTCCACTGTATTTCTGAGAACACTAGTGGAAATGCTTCTATTTAACATTTTCTAATTTTACACAACTATAATACACAAAGGTTAATTAAAAATGTCACATCAATTTCAGATTTATTCTTTGGAATTGTGTCTTTTCTTTCATTGTATGTATGTTCTTTAATGTTCATTTGAGATCCTTGTTTTATGCTAAACTTAATGATCCAAGTTATCCCAGCTGACTTGGGAATGAAATATAGCATCTTTATTTTTATGATTGTGTGGGTAAAATATGATATCACCATCAGGTTTTGTGGGATTTACCCATGTGTATTGTGTCATTCTGAAAGAGTTTGCTTGTTTCTTCTTTGGCAGGGCCCTGCATCAGCAACCTGCTTCTTATTACAGACTTCCCAATAGAATATAAAACTATGACATAACATTGCTAATATTCACCGCTGCACTTATAGTTTCTACTGTGCACTACACAAAAGTGTTTTCTATGTACGACTAACAATTCTGAAGCTCTAATGGGTCTGATACAGTTTTTAGTTTGCTTTTCTTATTGTTAATGTTTAGGTTCCATAGCACAAAGAGCTATTGACAAAACTCAATAGCTCAATAGAAATAGTGCATTCTGCACTTGGCATTTTGCTTGGTTTCTGTTCTTGTTCTTTTGGACTTATGTTAAAAGTGCATTTTGCTGGAATTAGTAATGGTATATTAGTCAAAGTTTGATGAATGAC
Source organism: Botia almorhae (assembly GCA_036877575.1). Classification (NCBI taxonomy): domain Eukaryota; kingdom Metazoa; phylum Chordata; class Actinopteri; order Cypriniformes; family Botiidae; genus Botia; species Botia almorhae. The sequence goes on from JAZGTJ010000519.1 coordinate 41,371, forward strand.
GTACATTTGGTCTTCTCAAATGGAAGTTTCCGAGTTTCATAAGGACTCACTTAAACTGTTTAGATTTCTTCCAAGACAAACAACTAGCTGCATGCAGGAATAAACCATGCTGTAGCTTAAGTGAGCCAATGCCTTCCCATTTTACTGGGCTAGTGTACTACACCCAAGGGTGTGTCTCTAAAACACACTGCTCACATTGAGAACCTTCAAAAATACATCACACATTCTGGAAAATCCATTTTAGGCTGGACGTTGTGTTTTGGAACATTGAAGCTGGTTTCTAACTGGTAATTAGCCAGACCAAGCTGGTCACTGGCTGACTAAACAGGCACCATGTTCTAAAAACAAGCTTTACCACCATTGATTGGTATGATCACCTGTATTGTATTGCTGCTAGTAGTGTTGTCATGATACTGGAATTTCTAACTTCGATACGATACCTTAAAAAATCTTGATATTTGATACCATTTTCGATACCACAGGAAAAAAACTGCCACAACGTGTACAATTTTTTTCTCTTTAATTTAAAGATAAATACAACAAAGTGTAGAACAAAACAATGTTAGGTATATTTTACATGAACAAAAACATCTTGAGGTTGTGCACATGTTTTAAAGGCTTTTAGATTGTCATACATTCAAAAACCAAGTTAATGGTAGTAGATATTTGTTAACATTAACAAATAAATTAACAGTAAAAAATACTTCTAAAACATATTGGCTTTCTTGTGTCTTTTGCCTTTCCGTGATCATTCGCCTCAAATCTAAAATAGTTGCAGACAGCATTTCTGCCTGGTTCTTTCTCAACCAAAGACGGTCACGGACCTGCACTCACCTCTTCAGTCACATTCATGTGTGCTGTGTGTCAACTTGCTGTTGGACAGAAGGGAGAGAGTGAAAGTGCCAAAGCTAAACTGCTATCTGTGTATTGAAACTTTTGAAAAAGAGTATTGGTACCGTTTCATATATTTTGGTATCAATATTTATTGAAATATCAATATTTTTGACAACAATAGTTGCTGGATGATGCTTACCTACCAGATTGTACCAGCTAACTGACTATCTTAGACCACCTATTAAACAGCTATTGACCAGCTACTATGTTTCGAAAAACATCTACCAGATTAAGCTTTTCAGCAGGGCTTTTAGAAAACACTCTCATTAATTATGTTATATACACAAGATTAATGTGTAACTAACTACAGGTATATTTATCCCACACAGACAAATCTACACACTGGCTTGGACACACAGTAATACACTCTGCTTCTTCTGGCCAAGTTGGCCCGCAAGCCGCAACTGCCCTAACGGCACAGATATAGATACCAATAGCCGTAATTGCAGACTGAAAACAGTTCTAAAACAGCTGCATAAATCCAATTAAATTCTGACCAGATCAGCCAGAACTGAGGCATGTGATAAACAAACCTCTTCTCTTTTCCAAAGTGCATCAGTGAAAAAGTCTTATGATATGCACGTTCCAGAAATCAAAGGATACGCCAGCATGGAAGCAAAGTCATATTTACAACATACCAAGATGATGAACTGAGTGCTTTTAAAGAACAAATCATTTGCCAAGGTTTGCCAGCATAAAACGTTTAAAAATAAGTTTTGTTTGAGGCACTCAATATCAAGCAAATA